>PVJD01004911.1:0-126042 GCA_004026545.1 Mormoops blainvillei
TCAATAAGTAATGGATGTTTCAGAATACAATAAAAAGTTTCTCCAATATATATAATTATTTTGTGATGATTTTCATTGCCTTTAATTTGCTTTTGATAAAAATATACATTTTATACTTTTTAAAATACAATTAAACTTTATGTTGCTACAAATATTGATAATTGAGAATGAGTAAAAGTAAATAACATTTTAGAAACAGAAAAAGATGAAGGCACAGTTTAGGGAAAAACTCAAGCAGGGAATTTTTTGTTTTGAAAGCATGTAAGCTAATATGGAAAGGTACAAGCACTCAGTTACAAGTAAGTTTCAGATCTGATATATTATCATGTTCTTCAAATTTGCTCAGAGTAGATCTTAAATGTTCTCACCCCCAGCACCACCACACACACAAATAATAATTGTGAGATTATAGATATGTTAATTAGCTTGATTATAGTAATCTTTTCATAATGTATATAAAACATTGCATTGTGCACCTTAAAACTATACAATTTTCATTTGTCAATTATAACTTAATAAAGTTGTGTAGAAAAGCAATTAATCCAAAATAAAACATAGAATATATTTTATTTATTTAACAGACTTTTTAGGTTAATCAATGACTTTCAAATATTGAGGCATGTGGTAAAAAGTTGTATTGACACTGTTGTTCCAGGCACCGTACGTTTTAAGAGGGAACCTCAATATTTATATTTTTGCATAACTTTAATTGTATTATATAGAAATCACATGTTCTGTTCCTGATTTTCCATTGAAAATGGCAAGACCATCTTATAAATATTGCTTTTCTCTGGATAGTTCCTGGGTATGATCAAGCCCAGTGAGAGACTCTGTTAAGGAGAACAGAGTGATCAACCATGACAAATGATACCCAAAGGCCAAATATAATGGCCATTACATTTAGCTACATGGAAATTATTGGTGGCATGTAACAAGAACATTTTGGTGGAGTGGGGGTTAGAGGCTATTAGCGTGGGTTCAAGAAAAATAATGAACGGAAAGGACCAGATACTATGAATTTGATTGAGTTTTACTTCAACCGGGAATAAGTAAATGGGATAATAGCCTGACAAGTAATAGGGATAAAATGAGAAAAATAAAAAAAAATGGAATAACACTGTTGCATTATGATGACAGCGATTCAATAGAGCAGGAAAAGTTGAGGCTATAAAAGAGAGAAAATAGAATTGCTATTGCAAAGTTGTAGTCTCATGTGGTAGGATTCTTATGGGAAGGTAAATAGTTAATCAGTGGAAACAGGTAGAAAAGATGAGTATGTGTATATGACAACTGGTGGGTGACCTGATGTCTACCATATTTTTCATCACTTCAGTGCAATAGGAAGCAAGATCTTCATCTAGGAGCAACAATAATCCTACCAATTTCCTAGGGCTGTGAGATGAGTAAATAAATGAGTGCCTGTAATAAACTTAGAGCTCTACATGGCATAATGTCATCATCTAAAAATGGTAATTACTAACTTACTGACATTAACCCCTCTTTGTAAATGCATCTGCTTTTAATTTCACCAAACTTTGTTTTAAAAGTTTGAAATTATTCTTCAAGGGCATGATAAAAAATTTTTTAATGAAAACCACTGCATGGGAGATACCTCTATATTGTGAATAATAAATATATATTTTTTTTCCTTTTTGTGTATTTCCTTCAGTTCCTCTAACTTCTTCTTTACTCTTGCTATGTCCTTTGTTTTCCAGGCTTCCATCAACTAATTTTCCTGTACCAGCCTCCTCCTTGTCACTGCGATCCTGTCTCTTCCTAAGTAAAGATGTCAGTATGTGGCCTAAGTATAAAGGATGTAACTTTGCAAGTTTAAAACACCTAGTAGAGTCATGTTATAAATAAAGCCTGTATATTCCAATGTTCAAACACACAGCTGGTTTCTTGGGACTTTTCAAGGTTGATAGAAATGTGAAACCATCTTGATGCCCTGCCTTTGCTTTTATATATTTATCACGCTGTAAACAGCTCTACCCATCTAAATCTTGCTGCCCTTCATAAAAATGGAAATTATGCCACACTTAATCAAAGAGAATTTTATAAACAGGATCTTCCTAGTGACAGAAATGAAGTAACTAGTGTGTTTCTAACATTAGCTGCTCTACTTTTCCTCTCACAGGAGGTAATGATTGCTGTGGCCGCGATCAGGAAGTGTTCTAACAGGACCCTGCAGGTGAATAAAAAGCCCTTGCAGGTGTGTAAACACCATTTTGCTTCTATGCTTTCTCATCACAGTGGGAAGACTATCGAGTCAGTGGATTTGTCTTAATCATGACTGCTGCAGAGGTGTTGACTCTGAGTGTAAGATTCACAGTTTCCCAACTTAACATTTAATTTTAAGTAGAATAAGAAATTAAGCTTCTTTAAAGATATTTTGCCTGACATTATTTTACATATGTCAGCATTCCTTTGTATGAGACTGAATTGGAGACAATCCTCCTAGAAGTTTTAATAATGATCTCTTGATGGTAGTCTACAAATTATTTTATTTGAAAGAATAGAAAACAGATTTTCCTCTCATGTAAGTTGAAGAACTTAGAATAATTTTACTTTTGTAATGATTATTAACCTATACTTTTGACTATTACTAAACATAAGATAATTGCAAGAGTCTTGGGTGTAGGTTTATTTCATATGCTTAAAACTTGATCATTTAAAAATTCTCATCATGTTTCTTTCTTATCTTTCTTTACTACTCCAACCTAAAGTCTGCTCATTCAATCTTCTCCTGAAACTTGGGATAATTTAAAATCTACCTCTTGCCTGAATTTGTGGCTTCCCATTGAAGTCAAGAGGCATTTAGGCTAAGGGAGAGTCTGAATATGTTACCAGCTCTGGCCTCAATAGCTCAAGCCACAGAATTATTTCATTCTATTTCTGTTACTTAGGTCATCATTATCAAAGCACAGAGAAGCTGAAACAGCAGCTTCTTTCACATTTTACCCTCTAAAGGTTTTTGTTACACTAAATGAAAATCTTAGGAAAAGGAGCACTAATACTGCTGATATGGTTTCTATAAGACCTTACTCCCCAATCAGAGATAAATGATCATGTCTTTAGTGTTTATTCCCTTTGTAAGTTCATATCTCTAATTATTTTGCTCTATGTGGAGTCAACAGTATTGATTCTTGCTTCTTCATCTGCATTTAATGTGCAGTATATGCTTTTTACTTAGAATCAATAATTTCCTTGCTCTTGCACTAACTAGAAATCATCTTGTTCCAAAAGAAATTTCCTCTAAACTAATTTGTAATTTTTATCACCATATGATGAATGATCTAGATGCAATGAAAAGGTTCCAATGTTCTAGGAAAAAAATACTTTGATGTAAAATATGGTTTTAGTTTGATATATTAAAGTTCACAGCTGAAATGAAATTACATGTGAATCTTCTGATTAAAACATTTTAATGTGAATAATAGATGTTTCATCATATTTTCAAAAATATTTTTCTCTTACTGCTTGTATTAAACTGTTGATATGTTTACGTCTAACTCTAGGTGGCCTTGGATTTAGGACACCCATAATGGAGAAATACATTCACAAGTAGAGACACCTTAAACATTACTATTAGTCTAATAGCACTGCCATAACAAAATGCCATACCTTGGGTGACTTGAACAACAGAAATTGATTTTTTCATAGTTCTGGAGGCTAGAAGTCCAAGATCAAGGTGCCAGCAGGGTTGCTTTCTTCTGAGGCCTCTCTCCTTGGTTTGCACGTGGCGTCTTCCCTATGCACACCAGCTGCTGGTGTTTCCTTCTATTTGTATAAGGACAGGAGCCCTATTGGATTAGAACTCCCTTCTTATATCCTCATTCAACCGTACTTACCTTTCCAAAGGCACTATCTCCAAATATAGTCAAACTGGGAGTTAGGGATTCAACCTATAACTTTTAGGGGAACACAATTCAGTCCATAAACAGGGATCTTCTACACTGAAACTTTACATGATCAAAATAACTGAGGCTCAGAGGAAGTGTACGACTTATCTAAAGAAACGCCAGTTCTAAAACTCAGGTGTCCTGATTTTGGGTCTTTAACATTTTTCTCTTAGTCATGTTGCTTTCCTCTAAATGGTAATAGAAATAGAACCACAGTAGAACAAATTGTGAGAGAGGAAACCATTGCAAAACCAAATTAATGAAAAAAGCTAAATAGAAGTGAAAATATTCTGAAAGCCATATTTTTTAAAAGTAGAAAACTTTTTCCTGCAGTGCTAAATTGTATCTCAATTTATATGATTATGATAAAATATTAATGTAATTTCATTTATGTAATGGTCACTTTAATGGTTGATTAGTCTTTTTTATGTGTTAAGCACTCCATTTTATATCATTATTGACATTAAGGAAAAAGTTATGGTATTTTTTTAAGGTAGTGTCATAAATCCAGAAATAGCTAAATTAAAAACCCATCAATAAAATAGAAATTAGTAAGAAGTTATTTCATACATAAAACAGTTTGTGAACTGGGAACTTTTAAATCCAAAACTGACATGAAGCTCAGAGGCCTAACTTATGGCATGACTTATAAAGTGAAAATGAGAAGGTTGTTTAATTTCTACACTGTTTGGTTATTACAATGAGGGTCTCCAGAAAGCAGAGACTTGATTATGTGATTATCTTCAGGGGTTTTCTTTCCCAATTATCAGAGGCATTTTCAAGAAGTTAGGCTTATGTTCATGAAATAAGCTAGGTTTAGTTTTGCTTATGTGGTTTGAATGATTTTGTCTGTTTTGAGGACTTTCAAGTCTGATCTCCATTTTATTTTATTTTATTTTATTTTAACAAGAACTAGTATGCTAAGGCAATTAAACTATAACCCAAACACAGTCATTGTCTTTCATTGGTAGTCAGCCATGCTTCCATCATCTGCAACCCCATCTCTTGTTCATATGAGTTGTATGTTCAAATAAGTCTTTGATGACAAAGAATAGCCATTACCTGTTCTTAGAATATTTTTAAAATCAAAACAATTAATCAGTTCTTCCATGAGATTAAGGAAATTCGTAAGCCACCAAACTGCTAGAGGCAAAACTAAAGATTTTATTTCAGTAAGCCCTAAATATATACTCTCCATATATGTTATTTACTGTAAAAATGAAAAACATATTTTAAAAAATAGGACTGTGTCTCATTAGTCATATTACTTTTATCATTAGACAATTATATACCAATAGGTATAGTAGAGTATATTTACAGTAAGGTTAGTTGGTGAAGTCAGACTGTAAAGCAATTATTTTATATATTCAAAATTAATATTATAATTCTAAGTATTAAGTAAAATGTTCAGAGTTATCAGTATAAAGCCTTATAAATTATATCTTATCCACATTTGAGGACCAATGAGCAAAGTTAAGAAGTAACAAATGAAAAATTGGGCCCTGGCTGGTGTTGCTTACCGATTGAGTGCTGGCTTGAGAACCAAAAGGTCACTTGTTCAACTCCCAGCCAGGGCACATGCCTGGGCTGTAGGCCAGGTCCCCAGCTGGGGGTGTACAAGGCTGGGTGGGGGCAACC
The DNA here is from genome assembly GCA_004026545.1 of Mormoops blainvillei. NCBI lineage: Eukaryota > Metazoa > Chordata > Mammalia > Chiroptera > Mormoopidae > Mormoops > Mormoops blainvillei. Next base: position 5,541 of record PVJD01004911.1, read on the forward strand.
GATCTCTCTCACATCGATGTTTCTCTCCTCTTTCTCCCTCCCTTCCCCTCTCTCTAAAAATAAATAAATAAAATCTTTTTAACAAAAAGAAAGAAAAATTGATATGCAAGTGTATTAATTTACTAGGTCTATCATAACAAAATACCACAGATTGGGTTGCTGATTGATTAAACTAATAATCAATTCACATTTCTGGAAGCCAGAAGTTCAGGATCAAGGAAGCACTGATTTGATTTCCTCTTTGGTCTCTCTGCATGGCTTACAGATGACTTCCTTCTCCCTGTGTCCTCAAGATAACTTTCCTCTTTTTATAAGAATACCAGTCGGATTGGATCAAGGCTAACTCTAAGGGCCTCATTTTAACTTAATTACTTCTTTAAAGACCTTATTGCAACACACAGTCATATTCTGAGGTTTTCAGATTTAGGATTTTAATATAGGAATTTTGAGAGGACACAGTTAAGCCCATAACCACAAGTGTCCAACATATTCAAAAATATTCTTCCTTTATGATAACTGTCAAAATCTGTGTGGTAGATGCGTGTGTGCTCACATATCTTGGGGGTAAGGATATGAAGTGGTTGCGAAGTGAAGAATTCTAAATTCTTTCTTCTTGCTAGCAAGATTTAATCCATTCCCTTTTAAAATTAGCCCCAGCTGGTGTAGCTCAGTGGAATGAGCGTCGGCCTGGGAACCAAAGGGTTGCAAATTCAATTCCCCAGTCAGGGCACATACCTGGGTTGCGGGCCAAGTCCCCACTACGGGGTGCACGAGAGGCAACCACACATTGATGTTTCTCTCCCTCTCTTTCTCCCTCCCCTCCTCTCTGTCTAAAAATAAAACAAATAAAATCTTTAAAATTAAGTCTCTATAACTTCAATACGTGTTAACTGATATGTTTGCTGTAGAACTTGAGAGAAGTAATGCATCTGAAACACATTGCAGAGTCTGACAGGCAAGTGTTGAATCAGTGTTTATTCAATTTGAATCATTCTAAACTTTACTTCAGACTTACATGCACTGGCTCTTTGAAAAGGTTAAAGAATGTTGTTTCCTTCTTGCTCTTTGATCCTTAAACACATTTTTATTTTGAAAGAATTATAGATTCAGAAGAAGCTGTGAAACAGTTGAGAAGCACCATGTATCTGTCACCCAGATTTTCATGAAATATAATGTCTTACATAACCATAGTACAATATCAAAGTGAGAAAATTGAAATTAGTATAATTCACATATCTTTCTCAGGTTTATACATGTACTCATTTGTGTGTCTCTGTTTTATAAGTTATCCTATGTAATTTATCACACACATATTTGTATAACCACCCCCATAATAAAGACATAGAACTATTCCATCACCAGAAATAACTCTCTTCTCAAGTCTTTGCCTAATTAATATCTATACAATCTTCAACATGCAGCTTAATTACTATTTGTTTTTGAAACCTTTTCTGATGCTCCCAGGTGTTAATTTTCCTTGTGTTTTCAGTGATCCCTGTCTGGGCTGTTTCAGAATCCCATACTACACTGCATTCTAGTTACTGTTAAAATATGTATCTTACCTGCTAGGCTGACTGCAAATTCTTTGAGACCACAAGAGTGCTTTTTAACTAATGTATGTTCATGCCTATGATAATCATATCTTGTTCAAATAGTAATTTACTTAACCCACATTTTTAAATACTATTTCTGTGCTACAAGTACATGGATTGACTTTTTAATGCATACATGCCTTGGGTCAACTTTTACACGAATTTATTGTAAGAGCTACTATAAGCTCTTAATTCTCAAATAAGAACAAAAAAAAAGAAGTGATTAAAAATATAACTGATGATGTATGATCTAGCTTTGCTGCCAAAGATGCCATAATCATCTTAATGACTAAACAGAGAGTCACTTTTCAGTAGAGTACTACAAATTGCTTAAGTGGCCATGGTGCTCATCAGCTGATAAATCAGACAGGTGGGTGACTACTCCAAAATTCCCAGTCATTGAGCAACTCTCTAATTAGAAATTACAAATTCCTAAGTGTTTGTACAGCAATCCATCATCAAGTTAATAGTATAACACCATTGCCTCCAAGATATCGCCAAACGACCTATAAAATTCATGTGTGTTTTATTATACAATGAAGAAATGCAAATTCAGAAATTAAATTTTGCTATCATTATTTCAATGTATTTGTGAATGGAGTCACACCTAACTTCAGTATGTTGAATCTTTCCCCATCTTCCTGAAAATATTTGAAAGGATGGATTTATACAGTTTACATTATTAAGTTTACTCAATATTTTGTAGGTAATTTTACATAAAACAACAAATATAAACAAGTGACCAATATTAGAAATAGGGTAATATTTTTAGTTTTTGAAATCATGACTTAAAATAAAATTAATATTTTGTTTCAAGTTACCACTACTTTGTCTTACACTTCTGGAAAAAAAAATACTTTGTGCATACCCTAATATTTCTCTCAAAGACCTACATTTATAAGTATCAAATATTACCTTGAAGTATCAAACATTGTTTGTCATAAGAAACAGAAAAAGATAAACCTAAAAGATAATTGGAAAATATAAAAGAAACTTGTTAACAATATTTTTAAATTGTTGTACAGCACATATGATAATACATTCATTGAAAGTATTTAGAGTGTGAATCAATTAAATGAAAACTCAAGAAGACAATTACTAAGGAAGAATTTTAGCTTTATAGACAATTTATTTCCTAAATGAAATCACTTTTTTTATTGCACACTTTATGGTCTTTAAAAAATTCACATTTCAATTCTCTAGTATATTAATACAGAACATTGGCTTTGTAATGTGAAAAATAATAAAGATTTTTGACAAAATCTTTCTTTGACAAAAGAAAAAAAATTAATTATGTTTTATTTTGACTTCTAATTTTAATCCTTCACTCAACTAATATTTAAGAATTATGCCCTAGCTGGTGTGGTTCAGTGGGTTGAGTGCTGACCTGCAAGCCAAAGTGTTGCTGGTTCAATTCCCAGGGTAAGGCACATGCTTGGGCTGCAGGCCAGGTCCCCAGTAGGGGGAGTGTGAGAGGCAACCACACATTGATGTTTCTCTCCCTCTCTTTCTCTGTCCCTTCCCTTCTCTAAAAGTAAATAAATAAAATCTTAGAAAAAGAAGAATTATGAAAAGATACCTACTGTTAGATGGGGAGTTACATCATTAAAAGCATACTCCTTTCCCGCAAGTAGTTCACATTCTACTGGCGTGAACTAATGGAGGCCTCAGCAGAAATAATTTCAAGCTGCTGTGTGAAGAGCTAATTCGGATACTTGTACAATGTACAGCATAGTAATATAGTTTTGTACAAATGTTACAGGCATTTCAATACATAAGTACTATGTTTGTGTAATTATTGTCTTTAAAAATAAAATAAAAGAGAAAAGTTTGTTTTAAATATATCTACATATTTATCCTTTCTGGTGTCTTGGGTACTTAAAATTTTCCATATGTTGTCATTCTCCTTCTGACTACATCCTTTAATATTTTTTATAACAAATGTTTGCTCACAATAAATTCTTTTAGTGTAAAGGGGAAAGTTAATAAAAAACAAAATAATAAATCAATAAGCAACAATCATTTAACTACATGCAGAGTTTTTTTCTATTGTGTTAAAAACATAAGAAAATCCTCTCAACAATTTTTTAAGTATTTAATATTGTTAACATTGTTAAGCACAATGTTGTGCAGCAGATATCTAGAGACTTTTCACCTTTCATGATCAAAGCTCTATACCCACTGAACAGCAACCTCATATTCCCTCCACCCCAACCCCAGCCCCTGGCAACCACTATTCTACTCTAAGTTTCTAAGTGTTTGACTATTTTAGATACATCATCTAAGTGGAATCATGCTACATGTACCCTTCTGTTACTGGCTTATTTCACTTAACATAATGTCCTCAAGATTCATCCATGTTGCAGCATATGCTAGGACTTCCTTCTTTATTTTTACTAATTATATTTTCTTTTTTATGTTGTAAAAGTTGTCCCAGTTTTCTCCCTTTGCTCCCCTCCACCCAGACCTCCCCCACACCCTCATGCAATCCCCACACTATTGTCCATGTCCATGGGTCATGTGTATATATATTTTTTGTCTACTATATTCTCCATGCTGTAGTACTACATCCGTATGACTACTCTGTAAGTACCAGTTTGTACTTCTTAATCTCTTTACCTTTTTCATCTATCCCCCAAACACTCCTCCCATCTGGCAACTCCCAAAATGTTCTCTGTATCTGTGATTCTGTTTCTGTTCTACTTGCCTGTTTATTTTGTTTTTTAGATTCAATTGTTGATAGATAAGTATTATTGCCATTTTATTGTTCATGTTAGTTTGATCTTTTTCTTAAATAAATCCCTTTAACTTTTCATATAATAATTATTTGGTGTTGAGGAACTCCTTTACTTTTTTCTTGTCTGGGACGCTCTTTATCTGTCCTTTGATTCTAAATGATATCTTTGCTGGGTAGGGCAATCTTGGCTGTAGATTCTTGCTTTTCATGACTTTGAATGTTTCTTGCCTAACCCTTCTCTCCTGCAAAGTTTCTGTTGAGAAATCAGCTGACAGTGTTACAGGAGCTCCCTTGTAGGTAACTAATTGATTTTCTTCTGCTGCTTTTAAGATTTACCCTTCAAAAGTCTTTAACTTTTGGCATTTTAATTATGATGTGTCTGGGTATAGGCCTCTCTGGGTTCATCTTGTTTGGGACTCTCTTCACTTCTTGGACTTGTATGTCTATTTCCTTCATCAAGTTAGGAAAGTTTTCTGTCATTATTTTTTCAAATAGGTTTTCAATGTCTTGCTCTCTCTCTCTTTTTCTCCCAACACCCCCATGATACAAATATTGGGTGCATGTCAAGTACCCAACTAGGATGATAGGAAAGGAACAACTTAAAGTTGTCCCAGAGGCTCCTTATACTATGTTCATTTTTTAAAATTCTGTTTTCTACTTGCTGTTCTGACTGGGTGTTTTTTGCTTCCTTATGCTCCAAATCACTAATTTGATTCTTCGCTTCATCCACTCTACTGTTCATTCTCTGTAAATTGTTCTTCATTTCTGCTGGTTCTTTCTTTATGGTTTCCATGTCCTTTTTATGCTGTTGAAGTTCTCTCTGAGTTCTTCCCCTAAGTTCCTTAAGCATCCTTATAACCAGTGTTTTGAACTCTGCATCTAGTAGATTGCTTGCCTCTATATCATTTAGTTCTTTCACTGGAGTTTAGTTCTGTTTTTTTCATTTGAAACATTGTTTCTTTTCCCCTTCATTTTGGCAGTCTCCCTGTGTTTGTTTCTATGTATTAGGTAGAGCTGCTACATGTAACAGGCTTGGTAGCGTGGAATAACATAGTAGTTGTCCTGTAGGGTCCAGAGGCACAGCCTTTCCTATCATCCTAGTTGGGTACTTGACGTGCACCCAGTGTGTGGGCTGAGTATACCCTCTTCTTGTAGTTGAGCCTTGATTGCTGTTGGCAGGTCAATGGGAGGGATTTACCCAGACCAATCAGCTGCAAAGACTGGCTGTGACCACTGACCAACTCCAGCTACCATGGAGAATCAGCTGTCCAGGGGCTCACTCCACAGAGCAGGGCTCTGGTGTCCCATGACTCTGCCTCTTGAGTGTTTCTTATAGAGGTTCTTGGGCTATGGCATCTGACATAGTCTTTAGGTATCCACTGCGTGCACAGGACTGGGGTCTCCCAGGACAGGAGGTTCAGGCCAAGGTCAGCCACTGTCTATGCTCTGTTTGGGGCCACCCAGCAAAAGTTACAAAGCAATCTGCAAATGGCTGTTACTTGTGGTGGGCTGAAGTCCCCAACGTAGGCCAAGCTGTGAACCAGGCTAGCTGCTGCTAGTTCCAGGCCTGGGTTCACTTAGAAAGAGGTACAGAGCTCAGCAAGGCCAGATGCTGATTGTTTGACAGAATTTTGAAAATCTGAGGCATCAGCCAAGACAAGCTGTTCATATAGAAAAGCCACTGAAAACACCTTGTATGGGCCTGAAAATTAGGTGGGGTGAAGCCTCAGGGAATCACCTCAATGGGGCAAACAGTGTTAGCCAGATTGATAGAGTCTCAGACATGACACCCATGTGCCAGCTCTGTGAGAGGAAGGATCAGAAAAGGACCAATGGCATCTGCCATCGCTTTTGTCTGGGAGAAAACTGCACCCAAGTTCCCCATCTTTATATCAGACACTCAGTCTCTTCCTCTGTATCTCTGGTGCTTTTCAAACTGCTGCACCAGTGCTGGAGCTCAGAGGGACTGCCTCCAAATAAATCCATGTGGGGGCTCATTAAGAGGAACTGCCTGGGACTTCAGAAGCTTCGGTATTCCACAGTCTCAATCCCCGCTGGTTTTTACAGCCAGATGTTATGGGAACTTATTTTCCTGGCACTGTTACCCTGGGCTGGGGACCTGGTGGGTGGAAGGACCCCTTGCTTCTGAGATATCCCTCCCAATTTTTATCTGCCACATGTGGGTGTGGGACCAGCTCATTCCACATCTTCACCCCTCCTACCAGCCTGGATGTGATTTCTTCTTCTTTTATTCCACAGTTGTATGACTTCCATTCAGCTCTGTTTTTGATGTTTCTCAATGATGGCTGTTCTGTAGTTTAGTTATAATTTTGCTGTGTTTGAGTGAGGAGGTGAGTCACATTTACCTACTTTGCCATCTTGACTGAAGTCCAATTTCCTTCTTTTTTATGGCTGGATAATTTTCCATTTATGTGTGTATATACCACATAATTTTTATCCATTCATCTCCAGAGACACATTTAGATTATTGTCATCTCTTAGCTATTACAAATAATGCTACAGTGAACAAGGGAGTGCAGGTATCCTTTTTTATGTCTTGATTTCAGTTCTTTTGGATAAATACCCAGAAATGGGAATTATCAACCATGTAGTGATTCTTTTTAATTTTTGAGGAACTTCCACACTGGCACCCCCATTACTGGCACCTTGATCTTGAACTTTTAGCTTCCAGAACTGTGAAAATATGAATTTCTGTTGGTTTAAGCCATCTGGTCTTTGGTATTTTGTCATGGCAACTCTAGATGACTAATACACTCTCTTTTTCTTCTTAGACCTATTCAATGCTTCATAACAGACTTACCAAACACACACATGTATATCCATATGCACACACATATGTATTTGCATATACACATACATACCACAAAGTATTTGGTATTCAAAGAATATGTGGAACCCTAGATAAATAGGGTCAAACAACTGTCTTTACAATGAGCATTCCCATGCATATAGTACTCCTATATTCATTACAAATCTGAAGTGAGACCTAGTTAATACAACATTTTTCAATTTATTAAACCCTGATGCTTTTTTGTCCTTTTAACTGTCTTTTATTTGTTTGAGAAATGTATCATGGGAATATTATTGGCATATTAGCCTATATATTATGTAAGTTAACTAATGACATTTCATTGTTATGACTAGTGTTTATCATTTTTATTAACTTGAATAATATTTAATCTTATTTCATATTAGAATTTTACATCATTACTTGGATTATTTGGATCTTTGTATTAGTCAAGATTCTCCATGGAAAAAGAACCAATAGTATGAGTTTATACTCACACACACACACACAAACACACACACACAGATAGAGAGACAAAGAGACAGAGAAAGAAATTTATTTTAAGGAATTGGCTTACAAGTTTGTGAGGATTATGACCAGTACAAAATTTGCAGGGTAGGCCAGCAAACTAGAGGTTATTTTGCAATCTTTAATCTGAAGGCAGGCTGTCTGGAGGTCTTTAATTGATGGGATAAAGCCCACCCACATTATAGAAGGTAATCTGCTATATTTAAAGCCAACTGATGGTGGGAGGTGGGGGTGGGTGGGGAAGGGGAAAGTAGTGGCAGGAAAATGGAGACAATTGTACTTGAACGACAATAAAAAAATGAAAAAATGTTAATCACACTAAAAAAAATCTACACAGTAACATCTAGACTGGTGTTTGACCAGTAACTAGGTGCCTTTGCCAAGTAAAGTTGACACATAAACTTGACCATCACAGTCCTCAAAACATTTTCCTCTGATTTGCTTTTGCCATATTTTACCCTATTTTGATACTTCAGTGGAAGATATAACAATAATCTTGGCAGAGTTAGTTAAGTGCTGTGTGAGGAAGCTCTGCACAGCTGGTGATAGAGCTTAATATGCTGTTATCAGCAAGTGACACTGAGAGAGAGAAGTTGCCCCTTCTTTCCAGGTTTATGGTGTTTTCTAGTTACTGGCTCTGAGATAGTTTTAGGGTCATATAACTCATTCTGCTTCCCACTAACATAATAGGAATCTATTTACCTTCACTTAGTGTTCTTTCCTATGATCATTGTTCTCTACTTTTCATCTTTCTGTCTGGTTCCTACGAATAGGATCGTGAAACTTTTCTTATCTACATCTTCTAGTAAGTCTCTTCTAGACAGAGCCTCAGGACCTCCCTTCTATTATCACATTTTATAAGAGAAATTTTGTTTAGAAAGTCACAGAGGTAGAAGAAGTGAACCATAGAAGATGTGGATTAAAGAAACAAATTACACAGGCAGAAGATGAGCGCTCAGTGCTTAGGAGAGAGAAGGGTAAACGTACCATGCCTAGTGGTGAGGGGGGCAATAGGAAAGATGCCAGCATGCTCTCAGAAGGGAGAGCACCGGTCTCTCCCATTTTTAAATGAGATTTCTTTCCTCCAAAAAAGGAATATAATATAATTTGTTTATTGATGACCTTAACTTTTTAGTCTGGTTACTCTATTATTTTATTTATAAAAGGTATTATTATTTCTTATAATAAGCAGTCTACATTTAATTTATAGACCTTCCTATGCTTAACTTTATTTCTCATGACTGTACATGATTATTAACTACTTTGAAACCTACATCTCTCCTGTCCTAAATGCAAGAAATAATTTCACTTGTACTCCAAAGAGATCCAACTGTCTACATGAAGCAACTTTGCTATCTCCATCTCCTTATCTTTATATGTGTCTTTCCATTCTTATATGTGGTTTGAAAAAAATACTTTTCCTCTGGAACTATTCAATAAATATTCAATAAATATTTGACTATTTGGTATTCAATAAATATTTGTTAATTGGATAAATGGATTTTTCTGATCTTCAAAAATACATAATACCCCATATGAAGTATTTCTACTCCATTCATTTCTAACCATTTCCCTATATTTTTATCATGGTGAAATATACATAACAAAAGTTACCATCCTAATGATTTTTAAATGTACAATTTATTGACTGTGTATACAATCACATAGTTGTGCAACCATCACCCTGCTATATCTCCAGAAATCTTTTCATATTTTGAAACTGAAACTGGACCCTTAAACACTAACTCCATATTCCCCCACCTCCTATCCTCTGACGACCATCATTCTACCTTCTGTACTTATTAATTTAACTACTTTAGAAACCTAACATAAGTGGAATCATACAACATTTATGTTTTTTTTTTTTGACTGATTATTTCACATAGCCTAATGTCTTCAAGGTTCAATCTATTCATTTCTTTGGCAAAATCCTCTCTATTCCATTGCCTACATATTTCTTACATTTCTTTCTTCTTCTTCACTCCCTCAACTTATGTTTTTGTTAAATTCTCTTTCTACTGCCTCAATGAAATAGCCTCCCGAGTATCGTCCTGTAATATCCTGGCCATGGCTTATCCATTCTTCACTGTTGTCAGAATTTGAGTGTTTTTAGCAGTAGTAGTAGTAGTATAATTACTATTATAGTTCAGATTACAAATCTAACCAAGTTATTCCTTGCTTATAATAGTTATCTGCCTCCTGATTGTCTACATTTCTCTTAAACACTGAGGATATGGGATTCAACTCTTCACACTAATTTTTAAATATTAACCATTGTGTATGTATGTTTTCCTGAGCTTTGTTTCTTGATATGCACAAAATAATTGTTAATTATAAGGAGCATGGGCTTCATGAGCTATTACATTTTGAGAAAACAAAAGACTGTGTTCCCATATTTGCATCTTACTGAAAAGGAATAACAAACTTATTCTTTTCATAAAAAGAGCATTAATTTTGTGAATCTTTAAAGTAAGTATCAACACACAAAGTGTTCTATGATTATTGCTGACTATGTATGAAGAAGGCTTGCTTCTGCATGGTGCTTTGAGCATATTTAAGCAGTTAAAGTCTTTGTTTAGCAAGTGTAATTTCTGGGCTTCTTCAGGGATGGTTTCTTTTGATTTATCTTTCTTATAAATAAGCCATATTTTTCCTGTTTCTATGATTTGTAATTTTTGTTAAGGATTTTACATTTTTAATATTACAATGTGGAAATTCTGGGAATAAGATTCTCCCTTCTTCCCAGAGATTTCTGTTGCTTGTTGAGGGCTGTAGCCATCTATTTATTTAGTAACTTTTCCAAACAATTTTTTAAGGACAAATTTTCTTTCTGTATGCTCCATTATCTCTACATCAGTCACAAACATAATAGAGAATTCTTTGAGTGCCTGAATTCAATAAATAAGAAAAGAAAAAAGTGTTTTGTCCCTCTAATTCTTTCAACAGGATCTTCCTATGCTGATCTCAGTGAACTTCCAGTGAGATCAGAAAACACTTCCCAATTTTTGAAGGACCAGGCCATTATTGCCCACCCTAGCATCAGTAAACTGCCCAAGGTACTTGGCCACCATCTCCACAGCAACCTGCTATGGGGTGAGGAGCAGGGTGTTGTAGATGTTATGTGAAATGTCAAGATTCACTGAAATTTATTTGCCTCTTTTTTTAACTCAAGCACTCCCTTGGACAGAGCTCTTAAACCATCAAATCTAACAGCTTTTACCAGCTCATTGGTTGTTTCAATGGTGGAATTGATTTTTGGACCCCTCTATTGTGCCATCTTCCCTGATCTCTTGGTGATTTTTTAGATTATATATTACTTTGAGAAATATTCATTATGTTTTTTGATGAAGTTATGAAAATGATACATTTATTTATGCTTTTTAATCAGGCTAATTTTTTTATTCATTTAACTCTATGAAATTTATATATATCCACAATTTCCCAGTTCCCACCTATGATTTCATCATGAAAATCAATGAAACTAAACTAATTTAAAACTAGAAATCTCATTTTATTACTCTCTTCCCCACTCTTGATATGTTTGATATATTCTTAATTTTCTTTTTTATCTGCTAATTTCTATTGTCATTGACTGGCACAAAGTGTAAACTGAAAAAACAATAAAAATGATTTCTGGATAATGAATAAAAAAGTAAATGAATGAGAAGATTCACTTAGAAACCTAAGAATAGATAGAAGAACCAATTGTTAATTCCTGATGCAAAAGATAGTCAGTCAATCACCTAAAATGTTTTATCAAACAGTAATGAAAATAAAAATATATTTGAGCATCTTAACATAAAGTTATACATGGTATAAGTCATATTTAAAAAATACAGAGCAACTCTATTTTAAAAATACTGAGATGTTGTCAAGAGAGTTCCTTAAAAGTTTTACAAAGGAATCAGAAGTATACTACTGACACAAAACAAAACAAAGCCAAAACAATAAGATATTTACAAACAGAGTATTCGCAACACAGCTATAATGACTTACTTCATAACGCTGATGTACAATAAGAAATTATGGACAAGGAGTTTAGTCAGATTCAGTAAAGGATATTGAAAGGAAATTACCAGTGACGCATGTGCAGAACTAAGAGGCAATGATGTCTACCTGGGCAATTGAAGTGAGTGCATTTGGTGAGATTCCCTGCACTAGTGATGCTGATCTGCAGCTGAGTGAACAAATAATTTGGCACAGAACATGCCAAATGAAGGTTACCACACCACTTCCCCTTTTACCTGAGAAATAAAATATTTCCTACCTACTGTTAAACAACTTACAGCTTGAGCATTAAAAAGAAAAGTAATCAGACAGAAGCAGTATCAATTCTTATACTAATTGAAACAAATTGTAGATCCGTAGAGACTACATACAGTGCATAAAAATAGCCACATAATTCAAAACTTGGTGATGCAGGTTTGGGATCTCATAGTGGAACAAAAGGTATATTGCCCATTTTGAGCTTCCTGCCAAGTATAAGTCTCCTGGGTTACTAGAATGGTTAGAAAATGAACTTTTGCTGTACTTTTATTTGTCGATATTTTGTATCTATAGAAGAACATTTCTTCCTGAAGTAAGTGATTGTATATCTTTTCATAATTAGATCATTTGTCGGTATAGGGTTAAGCTCAAAAGAAGCAAATTCAGAGGAAATTTTTTTTTTTAAATAGGGTGTTTTGCCAGTGAAGAGAAACACAGACTTTGTAATGTAGAAATGCTGAAAGGGATAAAAAATGACGTTAATCCTACCTTGTTTGGATCATTATTCTGATCTTATTTTTAAAATTGGTAAAGTACAATTTTAATTTAACACTAAATGCAAGTGAAGTGTAAGAGTATAAAATTTACCAATTTACATTTTTACCACCTGAAAATGCATTACTATAAGTAGCACAATCAATTTTAAATGTTCTTGAAATGTATATATGATAATTTATTTATTCTATAGTACATGAGCTATGACCAAAAAAGAAACTAATAATTTTTTATAACATAATTTAGTATTAACCATTTGACAAGGACTGTGGAGTATCAGCAGCTGTAACTGTTGGACTAGACTCCTGAATCACTGTGATTTGTTACAACTCACTTCATGAAATGTTGTTTTGAGAAATCTTCATAGCAAGGACCAGTTTTCAACAATTTGCATGCGTCCCCTCCCGACACGTTTATCATAATGACATTTAACCATTTTATTGTACACCTGAGTCTCTGAAGTGTTTTCATACTATCAGAAGTGTTGTAAAAAGAACACCATCAACATTATACATATCGTGGGTAAAACTGTCCTAAGCATTAGGTTGACTGGGTTAGTAAGAGGATTATTCAAAATTCCAAAACACAGCATTGGACTTGTTTTGTTCTACCTTACAATTATTTCAGTTAGAGAGTATGAAACGGCAAAACATAGCATGGCCTATGTTGAAATGTTTTAATTTCAACTTGTACATTAACAGGCAGAAGGTTAGTCTTTGCTCTTCCATACTTCTGTTCAAATCATGAGAGATGGTTATTTTAAAGAAATACAGAGAGCATAAATCCTAAAATTGACTTTTTTTTTTAACTAAGACAATATTGATTAATAGAATATGAGGTCTGTCCAGAAAAAGTCCAGCCTTTGTTAATATAACGAGAATGGTTTGCGTGACAGCAATGTAACCTGGCAGCCAAGGAGAGTGGACTGGAATGTGCACGTGTGAACAATGATGACTTCACTGCACTAGTCAGTTGGGGCAGTAGATGCTGTTGACTGAGTATGTGTGCTGTGTGGCTGTCTCATTCAAAATGACTGAGCGAGTAGAGCAATGAATCTGCATTAAATTTTGCATTAAGCTTGAACATTCCTCTGTAGAAACTATTCGGATGATTCAGAAGGCCACAGCTATGGGCAACTGGTGATTGGCAGTTACATCACTATAATGCATCTGCTCATACGTCATTTCTAATCCAGAGTTTTTTGGCAAAATACCAAATCATCCACAGGAGTCAGCCTCCCTACAGCCCAGATTTGGCACCTTATGACTTCTGGCTTTTCCCAAAACTAAAATACCTGTGAAAGGGAAGAGATTTCACAGGTATGTGAGAGTGTGTGTATGTGTGTGTTGGATTTTGGGGATTAACAAATCAAGGAGAGTCAGTAAAATACGACGGGGCAGCTGATGGCAACTGGGAGAACAGTGTGAAGTCCCAAGGTGCCTATTTTAAAGGGGACTGAGATATCATTGTCCTGTGTACAATGTTTCTTGTATTTTCTTCAATAAATACATCTATTTTTCATAGTACATGGTTGGATACCTTCTGGAAAGACCTCGTGTTTAAAATTGCAATTGGAATATTTTTTGAAATACCATATTTTTAAGACATATGGAGCAAATCCTGAAGATAAACCTAGTTGATTCCGCTATATTATAAAATAGTTATTACAACAATAGACAATTATCATAATAGTTCATTTTTAAATGTTTAACTATATGTTAATTCTAGACAAGTTAATTTGTATTATTAATTTTTTTCATTAAGTTATTCAAAGTATTTGAATTATGATATTTAAGTTATTATATTATTTACATTTATAAGTATTTATGTAAATATCAGTAAAAAACAAACACCAGAGTTAGATACATACACACAGGTTTATCAAAAAACATTCTGTCTTCTATTATACTCCTGCTTTTGAAAAGAATAGCTTTACCTACTTATTACATGTATTATTATAAATTAGTAGTATTATTTTGTTTCATACCTATAAAATGAATAAATTAATTACATTGCATTATATATTTCTAAACCTGACTCATATTGTTAATGTACATTACAAAATATATTCTATTTTTTTTTTACTTCTTTTCTATAACCCACGAAACACATATTAAACATTCATTTGAAATGAAAGATGAAGTTGTACTTACATTGGTTGGAAAAGTCTGAGGGAATTAAAAATATGGATACTAACCATTTTCTTAGTCTGTTGGATTAAAGAAGATAGAAGAAATTTGTAAGGAATTATATCCTCGCCTTGCACATCATCTTGATTTTCTAATATTAGGCCTATTAATTTCCCCCTGTGATTCATTCACAGAAGCTAAGTCTGGGACTCTGGGGTGTTCTGAATCAATGCTGCAGTTTGACCTCATGATGCTGCTTATAATTCTATTGAGATAGTCTGTAATGAAATACTCTATGAGAAAAAGTATATGGTCCTGACTTTTGTTGGTTGGATCAACGACAACAGTCAAAGTTACATACTCATAATATAATTTAGTTTCACCAAAACATGTCAGGCTGAACTATGGATTGTTTTTAGGCTAGAAAGAAGCTTTCTTTCACTTGCTAAAAGAGTAGTAAAATTCCCTAAGCTCATTGTTCCTCTCTCACAATGCAGTTCGCTCAAGGGCAACTTCCCTGTGTCACCTTTTCCCCAACCCATTCTCTGAGGACCTCTAAGGTCACAAGGAACTGCTCTAATGACTGTTTTCCATGAATAATAAAGTTCTTTGTTTCTGACCTAGGACTCTTGTGTTTTCTAGCACTATATAAGAAATGGCAGTAGGCTAACTTGTTAGATTATCAACGTGGCAAAATTTCAGGCCTTTCCTAGTTTTTGAAATCTCCTAATATAATGGTATATCTGCCAGTTCAGTCTGAATAATTCCCACAAGGGGTGACCAAGAAATAAAATGTCTTATATTAAGTATCAGACTTCTGGCATAATGATAAGGACTGAGGACCAAGACTACCTACATCAACATCATTACTATTTGGCCCAGAAAACTTTTACTCAGATACTTCTGTAAACCACTTAATAAAGTCATTGTATGTTAGCAATTTTTTAAAATTGAAATTTCCAAAATAGTTCATATTAGCCTTCTTCTTAGGGTAGTAGTGACCTCAGCCAAGAAAAACATTTGCTTATTAAATAACTCTTTATTTATTAAATTTGCTTCAAAATCCTCCAACATCCAACTTATACAATTTGTCCAAATGAGTACAAAGTATGCATAGTTAAATCCCATTTTGAGACACTCAAAACTAGATCCAAAATCTCCATAAATTCCTCACTTTAACCTTCTGTTGAGACACTATAAAACCCTGTAAAGTTGGTTTGTTTCCTTTATGCAGGAGGCTATAAACTTGGTTCAGTTTGATTCATCAGGTTATTATACTATGTGACTGTATGTTAGTGTGAGAGTGTGTGTATGTGTGTGTTGGAGTTTGGGGATTAACAGTGTGTAATTATTACTTCAAATAGCTACACTTCTAATAGGCTTCAAAACTATTCTACTGGGTATTTTTAAAGTATTTTAGGCTTTCTGTAGCTATTTTACCAAAATGATTAGTATCCATATTTTTAATTCCCTGAAATATTGCCAAATGGAAATAAATTTCTCTGAATTATCCCGTGTGTTACATGTAAATCCATATTGTTGCAGACATTAACTGCCACCTAAACAATGTGAAAGAGTTTAAGAATTACCAGGCAGTTGTGTCAAGTAATTATTTGGCATTTCATATAAAATAAGTAAATAAATAAATACACTGAGAGATTTGTTTTTGTTTCCATTAAACTAATTTTACACAACTATGAAGTTTAAAAATGATTAAATAAACTACTTCTAAAAACCTTCTTTGTCTATTTCCTGAGTCCTTTCTGATTCACATATATTAAATATAGATAATCATCTCTAAAATTCAAGGAAAATGTATCTGAAGAATTCTGCTTTTCCTTCAATTCATCTTTGGCAATAAAAAACTGTGAGTCAACAATAAAGAACTACCTGATATATATTATATATTTTGAATTACAAAGTCTTTATTTTTTCAAAGTTGTAATATTCTATAAAATCTACCTGGCAATTTATCTTTTTTGAAGTTAATGGTTGTGAGAAGAATGATTTCATTATTTTACCAATGTGCAATGAAATGCAAAGTCTCCCCATGTAAATTCTGCAGGCCATATTTTTCTTGACAATAATCAAGCTTACTTTAAGGGAAATAATGTGGTTATAGCTCTCTTTCTAAGTGTGCTAAGCTTTGATTACAGGCTGCAGCAGAAAATGGCTTTGACAAATACAGAAAAATGTACAAATACAATTTGAAGGTTGTTCAGTAATTTGCAGTAGGAAATATATCTGCTACCTTTCAGCTAAGAAGACTTTAATGAGACATTCAACTAATTTATATAAAATTGAGATTTGTTGATCCTCAGTTTTAAGGTATATTTAATAGTTAATATAAAAATGAAATTTTTGATGGAGAGCAGAAAAAGTAATAAAAAGGCTTTCAATAATCTTCCCCCTTTTTTAAACAATAACATTTCTGTTGTGCCAGATCTAAAGCTTATTTACTAATAATTCTATGGCAAGAAATAAAATTCAGTTAGCCTCAATGTCAAAGAAAGGAAACTGAACCAATCATGAAATACAAAATTATCTACCAACATCATGAACTGAATATCTAGATTTTTAAATAGGATTTTCTTAAAATAACTATATCTGTATTTATGTAGATATAAACTATTTTTAGTGAATGGAAAATGGTATGCTCCAGTGGTAAATATTTCAACCTAGTTTTATATATTGCAAATTCCTATTTGAAATCATGAATCATCTTTTAAATAATGGATGTAAACATGATCAGGTAATCTGTGCCAAACAAACCCAATAATCTGATGAAGCAAGCACACTGTAACTACTGATGACACAGGGTGTAACGCCACATCAGATGAGACATACGCTCTATGACACAAATCCAAATGGAAAGACCGTTCAAAGTCAAGGAGTGAATAGAGTTAGAAAGAGTCACACAAACAGGTGCAGTCTAAGAGCTCAGATCAAGTAAGTACCCACGGCAGTGTAAATGTTCCAACATCTGAATCATAGGGGTGCCAGAAGGAGAAAGGAAGAGCAAGAAAGTGAAAACTTATTTGAACAAATAATAAAGGAAAATTTCCCCAGGTTGGTGAAGGAACTAGCCATGTAAGTCCAGGATACTCAGGGAGTCCCAAAGAAACTGGATCCAAGAAGAAATACAACAAGACAATTCATAATTAAGTTACTCAAGATTAAATATAAGCAGGTAATTTTAAAAGTAGCAAGAGGAAAGGAGAGAGTTACCTACAAAGGAGTTCCCATAAGACTGTCAGCTGATTTCTCAAAAGAAATATTATAAGCAAGAAGGGGTTGGAAAGAAGTATTTGAAGTCCTGAAAAGCAAAGACCTACAGCCTAGATTACCCTATCCAGCAAAGCTATCATTTAGAATGGAAGGACAGGTAAAGTGCTTCCCAGGTAAGGTAAAGTTAAAGGAGTTCATCATCACCAAGCTCTTATTATTAGAAATGTTAAAGGGACTTATGTAAGAAAAAGATAAAGAACTATGAACAGTAAAATGACAACAAACTCACAACTATCAGCAACTGAACCTAAAAACAAAAATAAAAACTAAGGAAACAACTAGAACAGGAACAGAATCACAGAAATCGAGACCACATAGACGGTTATCAGTGGGGAGGGTGGAGAATGGGGGAAAAGGTACAGGGATTAAGAAGCATACTTGGTAGGCACAAAACAGACAGGGGGAGGTTAAGAATAGTATAGGAAATGCAGAAGCCAAAGAGCTTATATGTTTTACCCATGGATGTGAACTAAGTGTGTGTGTGTGTGGGGGGGGATGCTGGAGGTTGGGGGTGTGCAGGGCAGAGGAGGATAAAGGGGAGAAAAAATCGGGACAACTGTAATAGCATAATGAATAAAATATACTTTAAAAAAAGTGAAAGAAAAGAAACTCAGGCAGCTAGCATGTTGGATGGAAGTGGAGATGGTCAGGGTGAAGTGATTACAGAATTTATAATTTATACTTTTTATCCAGTAATAGAGAAAAGCAGGTATCCCGGAAGAGAGATTCAACTACAAGGTTTGGGAGTCGTGTTTTTTTCCCTTTTACTTCAGGGTTATACAGAAAAAAGGAAAGCATGCATTTTAAATATATATATATATATATAACTAAAAATGGATCTGCCTTTTGACCCAGCAATTCTACTGCTGGGATTATACCCTAAGAATCCTGAAACACCAATTCAAAAGAAGCTATGCACCCCAATGTTCATATCAGCACAATTTACAATAGGTAGATCCATTTTTAGATTTTTGAGGAAATTCCATACTGTTTTCCACAGTGGTTACACCAGTCTGCATTCCCACCAACAGTGCACTAGGGTTCCCTTTTCTCCACATCCTCGCCAGCACTTGTTTGTTGATTTGTTTGTGATGGTCATTCTGGATGGTGTGAAGTGGTATCTCACTGTGGTTTCAATTTGCATCTCTCTGATGGCTAGAGATGCTGAGCATCCAATTCATGTGTCTCTGGGCCCTGTGTATGTCCTCCTTGAAGAAATGTCTGTTCAGGTCCTTTGCCCATTTTTAATTGGGTTGTTTGTCTTCCTGGAGTGGAATCATGTGAGTTATTTATATATTGTGGAGATCAAAAGAACCTATGCACCCCAATATTCATAGCAGCACAATTTACAATAGCCAAGACTTGGAAGCAACCTAAGTGCCCAATAGTAAATGAGTGGATCAAAAAACTATGGTACATTTACACAATGGAATACTATGCAGCAGAAACTAAGAAAGGGCTACTACCCTTCGTGACAGCATGGATGGAACTGGAGAGCATTATGCTAAGTGAAATAAGCCAGGCAGTGAAAGACAGATACCGTATGATCTCACCTATAAGTGGAACCTAATCAACAAAATAAACAAGCAAGCAAAATATAACCAGCAACACTGAAATAGAAAACAAACTGATAGTAACCAGAGGGGAGGAGGGAAGAGGGTTGACAGGGTAAAGGGAGGGGAAGGGTCATCAAGGAATGTATATAAAGGACTCATAGACAAAGCCAAATGGGAGAAGGATTGAGGGTGGGAGGTGGGAGGTGGTGTTGGGAGGGGCTGGGGAAAGTGGTGACAAGAAAATGTTGACCAAAAAAAAAAAAAGAAAAGAAAGTAGACAGGAGGTGGCTGGGAGTAGTGTGGGAAATTAAGAAGCCAAAGAACTGGTGTGTGCAGCCCATGGACATGGACTAAGAGGCGTGGGGATGATGGGATGGGGTGCAGGGCAGAGGGGATAAAGTGGGGAAAAATTGGACTATTATAGCATACTCAATCAAATATACCAAAAAAACTCCAATGTAGTCTCCATTTGATTTTAATACACGTATTGAGACACTTTTTGCACTGCTCAATACAGTTTTTGAACTCCGATTTTTATTCTTTCTAGTGCTTCTGCCATTTTTTGTTTCACCTCTCCCACATCAGCGAAACATTTCCATTTGAGGACATTTTTCATCTGGGGAACAAAAAAAGTTGCTTGGGGTGAGATAGGGTGAATAAGGAGGGTGAGGCACAGAGGTCATGCCATTTTTGGTCAAAAACTACTGAACAATCAGCATGGCACAGGCAGGTGAGCTCATTAATCACTCATCATGAAATGGGCAAACGCGTTGAAGGAGTCTTCAGAAAGATGTCACCGTAGCCAAACACAGCCTCTCACAATGACACCAGCTGGTCTGATACAGATGGGCTCCTAGAACATTCACCCAGCAGGGGAGACCTGTACTACAAGGGGCTCACTCTCCAGAGGATAATTCTGTTTTTTAGGGGGGTCCCCTCAGATTGGCTGTTCATAATTTTTTACTGTTTTCTGCTTAGAAGCTAAAGAAATGTGTAGGTTTTTGAATGCCATTTTGAGAAAATAGAATGAATTGGAATAGATCTAAGGTGTGTTCATAATTTTAAGGGCAGCTCAGCAAAACTGCAATATTTCATTCCAAGGACTAGGGAAATTATCCCCAGGGTAGTTAAAGTCAGAGGAAATAAAAGACAATTTTAAATTGTAGACTGTGGACAAAGTAGGTCATTTGAGAAAAATAAACCTAATGTCAGGATGGTAAGCTTGGCAAAACTGACATTAAAAAAAGACAAAAGCTCGGAATGTGGAAAACATTTCAGGATGAACAGTATAAGAGGTATTCAGACAAATGGTTTCATGAGTAAGCACAAGAAAAATGTTACAGGTCCATTTTTAGATTTGCCAACTACATGGTGTGGAAGTATGCTGAAAAGATCATAGAGACCATGCCAAATTGGTCAGAGAGTATGGCAAAATGTCAAATTTTATGCATAGAAAGTTAAAATATATCAGAGCCTCACTTTTACACCTCCTCCCAGGAGGCCAAGTCACAAGATGTCTTAGATTTGACATTTCTAATAATTATAGTACTCCAAAATTATACTCCAAGCTTTGAGTTCAAAAAATACCATTATATATTTTATTGGGATATAATTGACTCATGTTTATTTTAAGTAAATAATTGTGTACAAAATATTATGTCCTTTTTTCTTGTAATACTTATATATTTTGGTATAAATACCATTATCACTACCATTTTAAAGCTAAGGAAACTAATCACACGACATGCACAGCATTCTATTCCAGGACTGTCAGACTGAGCCCCTATCTTCCAGATAGTCTGTAATTTCATATTAAAAATTTACTGTATTTTTAGCTACAATTATTTGGGCTAAGAAAGATAAATCTAGGAACATAATAATCATAGTAAGAATTAACTTTTTATCTCAGCTAATGAAATGTTTATTCTCATAAAAAAGTCAAGAGTTGATATCACATTAAGATATTTGTGCATTAGCATCAAATATTTTAAATAATTTTATGTATTATTTTAATTTTTTCTAACAGACTGGCTGAATTAAGTTTATATTATGGCTGTATAAAAATGTGGTGAAATTTTTATTGAGTAAATATAAAATCATGCCAAAAAAATCATAAACATATTTTGTCTCAAATGTATTAACAAACAGCATGAAGTGCGTTGTCTTTCTGAAATTTTTAAGCACAATCTCAAAAATTAAATGCACTTCGAATAATTAAAATTATGGAAGATAATTTTTAAATTCAAATATTATTCTCCTACAAAAGTATAAAAAGATTTACATAAATGAGAAATTAAACAAAGAAATGAAACTTCTGATTCCTATGTTAGATTCTTGTTTTAAGAAGAGGTGGAAAAGGGACCTGAAAATCCACTTACATGTCTCAAATAATTAGCAAAGAACAAATTTATGCACAAGGAGAGATCAGAAAGGGCCTAAGTTAAGCGTCTTCCAGTAAGAGAAACTTATGAGTTTTGTTTTGAACATTTTTAAAGAAAATGTTTCACATAATTAATTGTACAAAGTAATACCCAGGAAGAGTCATAAGATTTTTCTTCTGGAGAGTGAAATTTTAAAGTCATTCATTGCTTCTCAGTGGGGTCATTTTATTAGTGATGTGCATTCTCACTTTACTCTAAAACTGAGCCTGAGGCAGAAGCTAGATACAGCCATGCTCTTCTGGGACGTGATCTTGAGAAACAACAGTGGGTGGCTGGGAAGATTGAAGCAGGAAACAAGGAAAAGCCTATCCAAGGGTAAGCTTTCAGCTTGAAGGAAAACTGGTTTTATTCCCACTAGGAAAACTCTGAGGATCTTCATACAGATAATCTCAAGGACAAAAGACATGAGTATTCTTCGGATCCCAATGCCTATGTGTCTAGAGTTGTACCAGGAGGTAGTAACACTTCAAGAAATGTCAGAAATGATTGCAGGTTCCTGTGGGCATCTCCAATGGCAGTGGGCAAGAATCCTAGAGCCTAAAGCTAGAGGTACATGATTCAGCTAAGCAAGTTACAATTAGACTATATTTGCACACACCTGGTTTCCATAGCCATTCCTAGAATAAAAAGATGAGATGAGAGAGTGTGAAATAGGGCATAGGTGGTGTCTGGTATAGTCACTGAAGTTTTCACTTTATATTTGAAAATACATTCAAACAAAGGTGGTTCTGCTTGTGTTTCTTGCTGCACAAGCAGAATGTTGGCTTCTGGTTATGGAAAGGTTGTTTTCCAAAAAATATCATAGTACTGGTTCTATTTCCAGTAAGAGAGTAAAAAATTTTATATTTAATTATTTCCCAGCTGTGTACGTGTATTCCTGTACCCAAATGTTTTGCAAATAAAAATGCAGAAAAATATGTAAATATTTTTGCTATTCAATAACACTATTTGTACATATTACATGCCAGCTGCACAACACTGAGGCAGTGTGGGTAAGAGAAACCAGTCAGCTTTGTCCTGAGTGTTTTTGTTGGTTGTCCCACAGCAAACAGACTCAGGTAAACCCACCAAGAATCAGAGGCTTAGGAGAGGCCTGGAGTGATTATGGAGAATGGCAATGCTATTCTGGGATGACTGTGCTCAAAAGACCTCTTGAGCAATTTTGCTTAATTTTACCTTCACAATAAAAAGCGTTACTTAGAATTCATATAAAAAACTTTTTATCCCTAGTTCATATATAACATGTGACAGACACGAAAATCCCTTCTCAAAATGTCTTCTTGGTAGTGTCTATGAAATGACTGACTTATTAATAAGCACTTGAGAGGATTTGAGAATAACTTGCCACAGTTGGTCATACACTCTAATGGTGTCATAAAAACTACATCATTCTGGTAGGAACCAATAAGCCAAAATGAGAATTATATTCATACCCAGCTTTGTCCAATATGTCTATTAACCTGCAACTATCCGCCACAGTGACCTAAGCCTTGCTCTACCCGTGCACTACTTTATGGAAGCTATTCGAGGAAAGATTAATGTTGAGAAGCATGATTATTTTTAAGTCTAAAACTATATCTGTATCTGTGCCTGGAATGTTAAGGTAGAAATCTCCCTTTTTTAAATATGCTCTATTACCTGATTGTCTTCTACTTACACTAACTAGACTGAAGATTTGATGAAATTTTTACATTAAATTTCTCACTTCTGCAGCAATAATTCATTGTTATTCTTGATGCATTCTGAAAACTATTAATAAATATGTAATCTTTGACCTTCTGGAATCCAAAGGCCACTAAAAGGTTACTATTAGGCAAGCCCAGCTGCTTGTTGGGTCTCCTTATGTTACCGAAAATGCTAGAATAATTTTAAAATGTATTATGTTGAAAAATGATGGAGAGAAATAAACATTGACTTTCATTTTGATTTCTCATAGTCACTATAATTTTTATCTTGCAAGACATTTCATTGAAGGTGTACTATGTAAACACAATGTTCATATATCTATCCAAGATCTCTCTTCTCTTGACATACCTACTGACTGCCCTAAAATTTCCAAACTTCCATAACACATTCTGGGTTTCTAATGTGTTTAACTAGGGTCTGGATGAACAGTAAAATTATTAATCTGCTAAAAAGTATTTAAGAGCCCCTACATACAGCACATGATATGTTATAGGGGAAACAAAGAAGAAGAAATTATTTAATCTCTATTTTAATGTAGTTATAATCTAATGAAATATTTTGAAATGGGGAACAATGAAGTAATGTGATTTGGTACCAATTATAGCTGCAATAAAGGCTGCAAAAAGATAAAAAACAGTGAGCTCAAGAAGTATCACATGAAACTAGAGATTAATCTGGGAGCTAGAGAATTAATAATGTATCAATCAAAGAAAAAACCCTAAAGGCTTAAAAATGAAAACAATGCGAGTTGCCTGTGAATGGAGACAATGTATATACTGATAAAAATAGGTGTTGCTAAGTAATTTCTCCAAATAGTACACTTTCAATAGAGTATAGAATAAAGGTACATTAAATACGAAGGAACATTTATAGAGTCTTAAATGCCAAACAACGCAGTTTATACAGAATCAGAAAGGAAGTGATATGGTGAAGTTTATGAAGAAAAACATTTTTTCCTAGTGGTTTCAGATAAATTGGCCTAAGAAAATGTTATCAGGGAGCATGCAGAATAACCCAAAGGGTAGAGTTGTGAAAATGAGAAGTAGGAATGTGAAGAGGGGGTGGTAAGTATAACTAGTACTTACAACAGTACAAATAGTAAGGAACGATTCCAAGAGATGCTTAAAGGAAAGGTATTATTTCACTCTTCCCCAAAAGGACTTTATGAAAAGGGTAAAAGGAAAGAAAGGGAGAAATGATGCAAAGATCTATAATTTTTAATAATGCACCAATAAATTAAGAGGGGAATATTAGAGAATAAAACCAATTTGGGCAGGAAATACATGAAATTTATTTTGAGATATGATCATCTTGGGCTGAGATGATGTGAAACTATTCTTTAGGTTATTAAAAAAATTGATAAAAAATAAGTACCACAGAAGAACAGGAGATGCAAGTTTGGGGTACATTAGCACTACTGGGAGTGTATAACTGAATGTTTCCTAGGATATACTGTAAAGCAAAATTTGTTAAAAGTGAAATTTTGTAAAACAGTTACAGAAAAAGACAAAGAAAGGTCAAAACAGTACAGGAAAAGTAGAAGAATCTGTAAAAACAGATTTGTAAAAGTTAGGCAATCAGCCCTAATTGTAATATACCTCCTTTTGTACTGTGCTTGAAGGTGATTTTAAAAGTTAGCAACTGCTATTTGCCATGTGGTCTTTTACCACAGAAGCACTTGAAGAAGAGGAGGTCAAAGTGGGCTGGCTATCAATTTTTAAACAATTGCAAACCCAAAAGCAAAAACTCCAATCAACCCTCTGATATGTGTATCCCCAGGAAATGAAAAAAGAAAGTCATAATCCAAGTTACACCTACTTCCACTCCCCAGTCTCCACCTTAAATTAGAGACCAATTTACTGCATCAGGTAGCGACTAAGGACTTGGTACTTGTTTGAAACGGTATTTTTTTTAAGTGTATAGGGTAATTATTAACTCTAATTCTGAATTACAGTGCACAGTGTATATTTTATAAACCCCACCCCCACTAATAATTAAGCAAAGAATAAACACAATGTGAAATCACCATTAGTGGGACTATCTGGACTATAAACAACTGAACAAGCCTCCTGAAAGCAACGGCAAAAAACAAGTCAGTTTTAAAGACCAGCAAGGAAGGCTGTTCTTTACATTCACGTTCACTGGATTTGGCTCATCCGAGTTTTAATCTCAGGCAAACAGCTTGCTGCATCTTTGCTTAATACCTTCTGGGTGGAAACTAATTTTACTGTTGATTAGGTAGGAACATATTTAAGCTTGTGCTACTATTTAAAGGGACAGGATTCAAGTACTATTTTTTTTTTAATTTTAGCAATCATTTAATGTTTAGGCATATAATTATAGCCCTTTCAAATAAAACAGTTATAGATATTCAATGCGAATAAAAAAAGAAATAAAAAGACCCCTGAAATTTTGTTTTTGAAATGGTACAGCATTAGAGTTCAACCCACCCGCCTCCACACACACATTTATTACATTTCTGTAGGGAGTCAGACCACCTGACTCTCCTCCAGTAAACAGGTTTGGTGCTTCTTTTCTTTCTTCGGCTTTGGCTTTCTTTTTTTCCCTGTCTAATTTTCTTTTTCCCTGTTCTAATTGACAAGCACCAGTCTAACACCTGCAAGTTTAGTACCAAATATTCACTTCTCAATGTGCAAAGCATTTATACAATGCTCATTTCAATGTACATTTTTTCACTGTTTATTAAAGGAAAAATTATGAATCTTTAAAAAAGAACTATAAACAAAAATATATCACACTCTGTACCCTGCCAGGTAAAATGAAGAGTGATACCACCATATTCATTTTTTTTAAAGATTTTACTTATTTTACTTTTAGACAGAGGGGAAGGGAAGGAGAAAGAGAGGAAGAGAAACATCAATGTGTGGTTGCCTCTTGCATGTGCCCTACTGTGGACCTGGCCCACAACCCAGGCATGTGCTCTGCAAATTCATTTTTATATCATCACACACTCTTATAAAAAAAAACAACCCTCTACAAACTGACAATTAAAGAGAAATTTGTATTTGTAAAATCCTTTCCTTATAAGTCGTCTCTTTAATTTTTCCACTAACCAACTATCTTCTCAAAAGTATGATAACCTCAGATTGATAGCTGTCAAAGGGACATGGGTTGTGGGGCTGAGTGAAAAGGTGAAGAGATTAAGCAAAAAAAGAAAAAAAGAAAAAGCAAACCCTTCATTGACAATAGTATGGTGACTGCTGTTGGAAGGAAAGGGGTAAGGAGAGGTAGAAGAAGATATAGGGGAGATAAACGGTGATGGAAAGAAACTTGACTTTGGTGGTGAACATACAATACAATATACAGATAGTATATTATATAATTGTACACCTAAAGCCTATATAAATTTATTAACCAATGTCACATCAATAAATTCAATTAAAAATATAATAACATCCTTCACTATAAAGACTGTCTTTCAATGCTTCTTAAAATTCAGTATGCAAACCAAACTACTGATTGTATAGCATATACTAAACATATATTTTCATATTTAAGTTTATTTAAATTTGAAAAATTTTAATGTTTGAAAATGAGATATTATCCTGTTTTTATAGTCGAATTTCAATGGATATTACCATTGAAAAGGTGACTGAATAAATAAGTGAATAAAGCTCTGGGAATTTTACTTTGATATTTATTAGCTTATTCTTAAATAAGTCTTTTCTACAAATATCCAAACTAAAGTCATCAGTGCTAAAATAGACAGCCTGCTGTTTTTTTGCAATTTAAAACATGAATTTTTTATTTCTGGAATGTTTCATTTAATATTTGTAGAAATGCATATATTGTGTATTCCAAAATATTATGATGCATGCTCTTCTGAGATCTGAGACACTGTATCCATCAGGGGTAAAATGGATGGTCATTTTACTGGCTCCATTGTGCCACTAGTCTGGAAAGCATAACAGAATCAACATGTTACCCATATTAGCAACTAGTATGAACTATCAAAGGGGAATCAAAATGAACTTTTTAAAAATACAACTGTGTGGAATGCAAACCCAAATATATTAGTACTTTCTCCAAATTTCTTGTGAAGAAAATGATCTACAATATATAGAAAAATGGTAATCCCTCCTCAATTACATTGCTATGCAGGTCTCTCAGTTTGAATGAACAACCTACAGACCATAAAGTCCCAAACCATAAGTGGAATAAAACACCATATATATATATATATATATATAAAATATTTTGCAAATATTAACAATAATTAATGACCTATAATAAGAAATTATATTCATATACTTCAAAGCCCATAGAAAATAACCTGAAATAACTATTGAATAATAGTAAGCTAGAGTTTTAATTTACTACAGTGATGCATCAGAAGAAAAATATGGCTCAGTCGGATCTTAGAGACAGAAGCTATTGAACTTATTCATAATTAATGCGGCAAGTTATCATGAGTTTGGCAAGAATGACATGGAGGGGATGTATATGCTAGGAATACTCATTTCTACTCAGGGACAGAGAGCAGGGTCAGGAAATAGGACCAACTAAGACAACTGCTTACCCCAACTCCCACACTAGGAAAATGGAAGCCACTATAAATTAATAGAGCGATAGAAAAGACAAAGAAAAAATTAATACAAAGAATATAAATTATAATTTTATAATAAAAGAAAATTAAAAGCTAAGTGGTAGAAGGAAATATTTAAGAGAATCATGACTGACTGCAGATTAGCTGAATAATGAAAGTGTCAATTAAAGGGGAAAATAAAACTCTAGGTCTCTAAAGTTTATAGTACATTTTTTATAAAGATATAAGCAAAAAGAAAATTTTCCAAAAATCTTTGAGAAAGTGTGCATTAACGACAAAAAATAGAAATCTAATAGTCATTAGACTTCACAACAGGAACACTGAAATAAAGAAAGAAAATAAATATTATGACAAAATTATGAGGTAAAATAGCATTGAATCTAGAGTTTTATATTCACCTAAATTACCACATAAATAAGAGTTTATAATAAATGTATTCCAAGGCACACATCAACTGAAAATCTTTGCTGAACACAGGCCTTCTTTGAATAATGGCTCTGTGGAAAGTACTCTTATTAAAGAAGAAAAATATTCAGAAGAATTCAATGACGCATAAGGAGTATGTATAAGTTATTAACTCATAAAAATTATAGTAGTCTGGAAAAAATATATAACCTTCCCATGGGGAAAAAAGAAAGAAAGAAAAAGGGACATATTCCAAGAAAAAAAAAAAAGAAATCTGCCCATAAACAAGGCTGAGGTGCACACGCGAGGGTTGGAATAAGGGAAGCAACGGCTGGAGAGGCTGGGGACAGGGGACAACAGAGAGATAAGGAGAGCGAAGTGCTGAACTTTTCCTGTCTTTTGCAGGTTTTATTTAATCAGAACATTTTAAATGCTACTAAATAATGAGAAATGAATGGAAGAAAATAAATACAAGTAAAATGCACATATAGATGCAACTCAGGCGTGAGTCTTGGTTGATAAAAATTGAAACACATACCTTTCAAAAGAGAAGAAGAATATGATATAAACTTAAACTAAAGCAAGTTATAGTCATAACTAGTCCTACAGCAACTAAAATGCTAATATAAACTCTGTCATCTTTCTGGACTGAAAAATCGGAGCCCTAAGTATCAGTAGGCACTGATAAAAGGAGAGACAAATACCAAAATGAAGAGAGCCAGAGAAATGGTGCCTCAAATGTGGTGCATAAAATCTTTACAAGTCTCTGGTTAACTCCTCAACCATGCATATTTGAAACAGACTCCGAACAGCCTGAAGTTTTGATCAAGAGAACTAAAATGGGATTTGAGCTGCCACCTAACGTAGACAAAACAGAGTTTGAAATCTGATTCTGACAGTTAATTTGTTACCTGCCAAGAAAACATGAAAACTCTTCAAAATAACAAAATCCAGAGTTTCATTTCCGCAGCATCACATTTACAATATTCAGGAATATTCAAATAGTAGAACGTGGCAATCAACAGAGATCAGCACAAAGATGACCCGAATGTTAGATTATCAGGCAAGAATGTTAAGTTGTTATAATTATTCCTAATGAGATAAATATATACATTCTCATAATGAATATTATTTATAAATTTAGTAGAAAAATTAAGATCAAAAATAAAATTGATGAAGTAAGTCATTAGATGAGTTTAATAGCAAAATATAAGTGGCAGAGAAAATAGGCAACTGGAAAGTAAATTTAAACTATCCAATATGATGAAGAGAGAGAAGAAATAAATACTATGAGCCAGTAAAGTGAGGGTTAAAAGAAAAAGTCCTGACAGGGGCTGAACTAAAGTCCCAGAAGGAAACAAGAGAGCATGAGACATCAAAAAAATTGAACCCTGGCTGGTGTGGTTCAGTGGCTTGAGTGCCAGCCTGAGAGACCAAGGGTTGTGGGTCTGACTCCCAGTCAGGGCACATGCCTGGGTTGTGGGTCTGGTCCCCAGTTGGGGGCATCTGGGAGGCAACTGATCAATGTATCTCTCACACATTGATGTTTCTTCCCCTCTCTTTCTCCCCCCACCCCATCCCCTATCTCTAAAAATAAATAAAATCTTTTTAAAAATTGAAAAAAACAATGGCAGATAATTTCCCAAATAAGGCAAAAGATATAAAATTTAAAATTCCAGAAGGTCATGGAGGCCCAAACAGGATAAATGTAAAATAAAATAAGCTAATGTACATCAAGGTCAAATAGCTACAAACCATGGATTAAAGAAAAACTCTGCAAAGTAACCAAAGGAAAATATGACATTTTACACACAAGGGAATAACTATTAAAATCACTAGCAAATTCTCATCAGATTTTCTGAAGGTTCTAAGGCAGGGGAATGACATCTTCAAAGTAAGGAAAGAAAATATGAAGAAATCTGTATCCTATGAAAATATCCTTCAAAAATAAAAGTGAATAAAAACATTTCTGGATAAATAAGCGAATTTGTTGTAAGCAAACATGAATTATGGGGTATGTTAAAGCAATTCTTTCATGCTAAAGAGAAATGAGACATTCACACTCAGCTGTTCAGAGGAATAAACATCTTCAGAAATGGTACATATCTAGGAAAGGTTTTTTTTTTTAAATTTCTCTTAATTACTTTAAAATCCACATGACTGTTTACAGCAAAAATAATGGCACATGAGAACTTTAGTATTATAAAAAAAAGAGGACACTAAATACAAGGCTTTTATAAAAGTGGGCCAAGTAATTCTAACAATGTGGCACAGACTGACAGCTGTCAGAGGGGAGCGGGGAGGGGAGACTGACGAAAGAAGGTGAAGGGATTAGCCCGTATGACCCATGGACACAGACAAGGTGTTGATAGCCAGAGGGAAGGGGGAGCAGGGGCTAGAACGACGGGGGCAAAGGAGAGGACAATGGAGACACCTACAGTAGTGTCAGCAATAAAAATAAAGAAAAAAGAATGCCAAGACGTATCTGAAAACCGAATAAATTAATTAAAGTAGAATGCTAAAATATTTAAACAATTAATAGAAAAAGGAACGCAGAAAATGAAAAGCAGCAGGACAAAGAAAAAAAATGAAATTTGCATTGATTTTAAAGCCCTCAAGATGTTTTTAACAGTTTCTTTATTTTCTATACATTTTTATTGTATTTTCCTATTACCATTTATCCACCTTATATCCTGCTCCCCCCAGCAATCACCACACTGCTGTCCCTGCTCATGAGTGCTTTCTCCTTCTTGCTAGATCCCTCCACCCTCTAGCCAGCCCCTGGACCTGTCAGTCTGCTCTCTGTTTATGAGTCTGTCTATTTTGCTTGTTAGTTCAGTTTGTTCATTAGGTTGCTCATATGTGTGAAATTACATGGTATTTGTCTTTCTCTGACTGGCTTATTTAACTTAGCATAATGTTCTCCAGGTCCATCTGTGTTGTCACAAAGGGTAAAATTGTCTTCTTTTCTGTGGCCGAGTAGTATTCCATTGTTTAAATGTCCCAGAGTTGTTTTAGCCACTCATCTACTGGAGGACATTCGGCTGCTGCTGAATATTGGCAATTGTAACTAACGCTGCAATGAACATAGGGGTGCTTATGTTCTTTCTGGTTAGTGCTTCGGGTTTCTCCAGGTAAGTTCCCAGAAGTGGAATTTCTGGGTCGTCAGGCAGTGTCATTTTTAAATTTTTGAGATATCTCTGTTACTGCTTTTCATAGTAGCTGAACCAATCTGCATTCCCATAAATCAACAAACAAGTGCTAGCGAAGATATGGAGAAAGGAAAACCCTAATAATGTTTCTTTAAACAACAAGTAGTCCTGTATTTTCCCACATACTACCCTACTACCCATTACAATGCTGTTTCTTGCAGCTCCATATTTCTATCTGGAATCATTTTCATTCCATCTTAAAAATCCCATCTAGTATTTGTTATAATTCCTGTTTATTGACAATTAATTCTCTTAGCTTCTGCTTTTTGAAATTTTATCTCACTTTTATTGTTTAACGTGACTTCTGAGCTGAGAATATTGTGTCAGTGGGTTTTAAAATTATATTTTCTATAGTTTTTAAATGTCATGCAATTAGCTTTTGTCTTCCATAGAATCTATTGAGAATTCAGTCATCTGTCTTATGTTTACATATTTGAAATTGCTGTTAAGATTTTTCTCTTTGCCTTTGGTTTTCAGTAATTTTGACTGCCATCGACTAGGTGTGGTTTTCATTTTATCTGCCTTACTTGGATTTTATGGAGATTCTAAAATCTAAAAATGTGAAATGCTCTTCTCTTTCTAGAACTTTATATTTTAGCTCATTTTGTCTTTTTTTCTTTCCAAAGCTCTCCAATATCTGAAAATCTGATGTTAGTAATTCATAAAATTTTACAACCCATATGAAAGCAAGCATCCTTAAAAGATATTGGCAATGCTATTTTTCCTTAATGTTGGCTAATTGTTTGAAACAAGTTAGAAGATGCACAACTAATTATTTAAGTTAATTACAGAACAAATGGTGATTTTAACAACTTGTTTAAACAAAAACATGGCTATGAATCTTAGCAAATAAGAAAGGTGTATATAGCAAATATTAAAAAAATCTGAATACTTACAGGTGAGACTAGCGGAACATGGGTATTGGACACACATACTCATGCCCAGCCTGAATTGTGAGCCTGTGAAACTTTGAGGGTTTGACTCTGCTTTCTACCTTTCTGCCTATAGATTTTCTTCTTAATGACTCAGTAAGCCAGTCATTTAGCATTTATATCCCAGGTCCAAATCAAGAATGTGGGTGAGCCCAAAGTTACTGTGTTATCGACAAATGTCCTTCAAGGAGTCTTTTACGCCCATACTGGAAAGGGCTTCATAATGTAAATTCCCCATGATTGAAACATATGAGGAAATTGCATTATTATAATATTAAAATAGAGATTTACTATCCTCTATTTGTTAAGTTTTCCCCCAAGAAATTCTATTTTTTATCTGTTCCACATGGTTAGTGGTTTGTATCCATTACTTCTTTGAACAATAGTGTCCTCATTGGTAAAAAAAAAAAGAGAAAAAAAGTATATCCATAGTAATCTAAAATGTGTTCATGATTTGACTAATCATATTGGGAAAGAAATAAGATATCAAATAAGGTCAAAGATTCTAATTGGGTAGAATATCTTCCACTTGCTTCTTGAGATTTATGATCTATCCTTCTCCACTTTACTTTTTGCCCCAAAGCTGACCTGTATAGATTTCATTAACAGGACTCTGGTGTCCTCTGATTTATAAATAGGTTCAGTTAAAAATGAGACTCATACTGAATAGATTGAAAAGGTGTCAATGATATTTTTCAACTCATTAATTAAAGTGAAAGTCAATAAGGATGTCCTATAGGGCAATACAATATAGGTTATCTTTTCTACCAGAGAGAAATAATTTGATCTCTACCGGACAAAAAAAAACTACAACTTAACGTTCAAGTTCAAACAGTAAATAGCAAGGTCAGAGGCTGGTCTGTGCTCCTAGAGGAAGAAACATCTTTCGAGGACTTGTTAAATAATACTGCAGTGTGAAATTAAAAAGGCCAGTAATCTTCCTCTTGCTTTATTCTTATGTTTTGAATAATTTTTCTTAAGAAGTTAAAAGGAAGATTAGGAAGGAGGTTAAAGAATGAAGGAAAACTGAAGAAAGACCAAAAAAGAGAATGAAGTCACAGTGCTTATCTTGTTCCTTCTGTGTGGTGTCCGCATGGGCTGACTTTGTCCTCATTAAAATGATTTGGTTCACCCAAAGTGTCTTTCTCTACACGAGCCTCTTTCCAGTTTCTGAAAATTTCTTCTTCCACCCTGTTAGGCATAGGGTTGGTGACAGACCAGAAACTACCAGCTCTGGACTGTCTTTCTCTCAGGTCTCCTGAAGTTACATTACACCTTTATAAATGGCCCCCTTGTTAATAAAAGATTACCTAATAACTCTCTTCCAATAATAAACTTTCATCTTACATTCTATTTTGAGTATTGTCTTCAGTTGGGCCTTGACTAATACATATATCAATCACCCTGGAAAAACTAGGAAGAAATATTGCATAATTGAGTGGTAATAAATATGTGTCTAATAGTAGCAGAAGTGCTGACATAATTTTACTTAATTTGTGCTACTACAAAGTGAAAATAAACTAATCAAATTAATTAAAAATAAGTGGAAACCTAAGTTAAAATAAATTTAAATATTTATGTTTGAGATAAAATAGTGCTAACAAAAGAAGTGTATGGAAGCGTAACCTACTTAAGGCAGAATTTATGAAATCGGAAACACATGTTCACTCTTTATGGAGGGAATAAGCCTTTTTCTTTAATAATTGCCTTGCTTAATTGATTTAGGAGGTGAAGCTGAAGTGTCCGATTGGCATTGCACATTTACTTTGCACTGTAATTCCTCACCTGCCCTGCTTCCCCCACAAGTTTCTGACACCGTAAGATAAGAGGCCTTGAATGTGCTGTGTAGCTTATTTTTATCTATGGTTGAATTAGTTTTAAGGATGGTAAAACATTATTTTAGATAATTACATTAAATTGTGAAACAATGACTACAGTGAAAATTAATAAGTGATGGTTCATGCACTGTAACTTCTCAACTACATAAAAATTATGTTACAGTGAACGTACTCGGAGTTGTTTTCATTTCCCCTCCCCATTATTTGGCTTTGGTTTCTCAGCACCATAAAATAAATCAGTGTAATTTCTAGTGTTCCAATTTCATATATTAAAACGGAGTGTTCTCAAGATGATCTTAAACTAAATACACTAAAGATTTGTTTTGCTGTTCATTTTACATGCTTTTAATTCTTTATATGTATGTACCCATTTTCATGGAAGCGTATATTTTTAATTATGTAGAAAAACTCTGTAGTCCCTAATTCAAACTTAGGACCCTAGTTGGGAAAACATTGATTTTTTGGTAAAGTTTTGGAAAATATTTTCTGTCCCCTCTCTGTTTGTGTACTCTGATAGGAGTAATTACATTATTTTCTTTGCTATAACTTGAGCAATCTCTGAAAAAAGAGTGAGGATTATGTTCTGTAAGAAACAATTTATTCTATCAATATTTAAGCCATTTAAATCCAACATGCCATGCCAGAGATCCAATTCAAGAATGCTCCCAAAATTCAAATATTCATTTGTCTTTATCTTCCCCTTCAGCTGGGCCCCTAGGAATGGGCTTCATGGGACTTTCATCGGTCCATCAGATGGGACAGCCCAGCTGACAGGGATGGAGAACTCAGTGAGATGCACGTGCTCCCTGGGGAGTGGCAGATGCTCACGCACAAACGTGGTTTTGCTTGGATTTTACCTCCATCAGTGGTCAGTCATGCAATCCAGTCTCTCAGATGCACAATCCTTTATGGGACATAAATTCCCCATTAAATAATTTTCTCTGTGGCTTAAGAGCATCTGCAAGACACAGATAATTCTCAAAATATTTTGCAAGTCTCTTGGTGAGTACAAAGCTCCCTGATAGCCTTGTATCTAAGGATTATTGTAACTTTGTCTAACTGCTAAGCACTTCTGAGATAAACTCTGGTACATGTGCATTCAAAAAATACCCTATTCCCCTGGAATTAACCAGAAAAGCAAAATATTTATATTATAAAATATGTTTCCATTCATTGAACAGTAGCACACAGATTGAAAAAAAATGTTTTTTAAGTGATTCTTTCAATAAGAGAAAAGATCCCCTCTGCAAGTTTTCTTCCTCTGTTTTCCATACCTAGTATAATATAGCTCATCCTGAGTTAGAAATGCAAAAAAAAATTGTATTAATTTTCTCATCCAATTGCAACACTTTTCTCCTCCACTCACTGCCAACTTCCCATGCAGTCCTGAACATCTAAAATGGTAAAACAACAGTTGTTGCCATTTCAATACAGTATTTTTATAATCAATCATAAGAACGTAAAATTTACCGATTTTTATAACATGGACAGAGATTTTTCACGATCACAGTTTTCCTGTGGTAAGAAAAGAAAGAAGTTGTATTTAACTTCTAAGGAAATTTCAAAGAACAGAGATGAATTTTTCCATAGTAACACTCTTCTGCCTTTTCTGATTCTCTTTCAGATCAGAACAATAATACAATTCATGTATGCTCTTCAGTTTACCTGCCTTTAGTGGTCTGAAAAGAACAAAATGGCATGTAACAAACTTATTCATGCTCTTTCTGCTACTTAAAAGGGCCTAGGTTTTCTTTGAAAATATAAATAAAAGTCTACTGGTCTTAAATACCATCCAAGATTATTTAGCAGGAAGCTTAAAAGGAAAAAAAAAATTGACGTAAGTAACTAGGACTGGCAAGAGAGGAGATGAGATTTTCAATGAGATGCGCAAATGACAACATGGACCCTGAGAGAAACAATTTCAGTATTTGCTTTCTTCCAGTACACTTCTCCTTCCCAGTTTTGAGACCCAGTTATTCTCCATTTTCTACTCCAGGTTAGCTATTATGTTTTTGTTTTCTTTTATTTTTTGCCTGCTTGATATACAACCAAATTTTACTGGGCTGACATAGTATGGGCATACAAGTTCCTTCGACCTGGGACTGAAGTTCGTTTTCAGTCGATTGGTACCAGTTCTTAAAGAATAATACCTTTTGTTTACCAGACCTTTCCTTTTTATCCAGACCTTTCATCTTTATATAGCTTGAGGAGCAGGGAGAGCAAGCAAGTTCCATAAGCACATAGCCCAGACTCCCACATCCTCTACCACCAGAGAACCAGAACCTCCTTCATCTCCCACAGCTATGGACACAAGTGGGAGACCACATATGACCAGACGAGAGAAGAGGCAAAGCCCAAGGCTACTTTGCAATGTGGCTGACTCTGTATGTGGGTGCAAATGAAAAAATGGATGACAGCTTCCCTCTATCCCTACTCAGGGCTCACCTTGAAAGAATACAGTGAAGGATAATTCTCCTGATCAACTGAGCTCCAAGTATTTTACTAGGTGATCCAACTTGAGTGGAAAGAGAAGTGGTTAGAATATATACGCAGTTATGGGCAGGTACAGTCAGCTTGATCAGGAACTGGGAAGTGAAGAGGTTGCAAGATTAGAGGCAAGGGAATCTGGGGTAATTATATGTGGGTAGACATGGGAGAACTGGTAGAGTGTGAAAATCATTGAATCACAAGTGAATGCCCACCAGAGAGCATCCACCTCAGAGGGCTTAGAGAATGTTTAACATAGGACTCCACACAACCTTGAGTAAGACATTAAATTCACTTTTCTATCACATATAGCACCACCCACAAATGGCCTCATAAAGTTATGGAACATATTGTTGCAGGAAGTCAGTAAGATGGAGCACCATTCGCTAGGACAGAGGAGTATACACTTTTAAGAATTGTATACAGTGCTATATTCCTAGGAGGTAGAAAACCCAAATCAAACAATGGACACAAGAGTGGTTCTGTTTACCATCACAACCAGTGAGCTATTTGGGAGAATTTATGTTTCTGTTCTTTCAGTTGCTCTGCTCTAGGTTCTGCAGATTTAAAGATTCTGGCTACTCCATCAGAAACATTTCTGCTAGGAGAACCAGCAAGACTCTTATTGAGCTGAAGACTATAATATCCACGTGAGTATTTTAAATTTCTCATGCTGAAAAATCATCGAGCAAGAAGACAAAGGACCATCTTGGCAGAGAAAACTGGTCTTATCATTAAAGGAGACAAGACCACTATTGTATATGGGGTTAGATAGGAATTGTTTTGCACCCAGTTGATCTGTAGAAAAATAGTGGTACATCTTTCCCAATTTTTGCTATGTGCTTGTATAGAAATGGCAGCAATCCAGACTAGATTATGGCCTGATAATAGCTCAGGATTTCAGGAAAGAGGATGTGGGTTATGCCTCTGGGTAAGAGAGATGGGCAGAGGACTAGATGAGGGTGAGGAAAAACTAGAAAGGGAAGAAGGGGAGACAGCATTTTATTGTCATCCTTGACACCACCTTTAGTGACAGGGGCTGCCACTAAATTCATTCTCTAAAGTTTCTCCCTGGAAATGATGCTCAACCAAAGCCTTAAGTTGCCGCTTGCATAACCTATATGAAAAAGTGAATCTGAACCACACAAGGCATGGACTGTGGCAATGAGTCACTCGGATCCTTCTTTGGGGATAATGGCATTGCCTTGGGTGTCGGAAGTCCTTCCAGAACATTGCTTTCAGCTGTCAGCCCTCTTCAGATATTATCATAGCTAAAATTATATGCCTAATGTCACATCTTTTTCCAGAAGCAGTCCACATTTAATGAATGATCAACAAATGGGTATAAGGTCTGATTCCCTCAGCCTAACTTAGCAAAACACTAAAGGGATATACCCAAGTTCCACTACAAATCATTAGGTCTTCTTTAATAATTGTACACTTGAAACCTTTATAATTTTATTAACCAATGTTATGCCAATAATTTTAATTTAAAAAAGACTAAATTCTACATCAGATTCTCCCTTTGCATGAGCTTGCTTTCTTCTACACCCTTTTGAAAGCTTTACATATTATTCACCACATAAGAGTTTGATTTCTGGGGTAATCAACTGTATGTTTAATGCTGTATATTAATATTATATTAATATTATACTTCATAAGGAATTTGAAGCACAGATTGGTTACATGAATTATCAAATGTCACACATGTAGCAATTTACCCAGCTAGGATTTGAACCCTGTGCCAGTTTCCTTAATCATGTGTTGTGCCAGGAAGGAGGAATGTGTGTGTCTGTGTATGTGTGCCTCTGTGTGTGTGTGTGTTTGTATACATGCCAGCATGGTATTGATTAACTCAGGAATAGACAAGTAGACACATAGATTAAAACGGAATCTGGCACTGTAACTTAATATTTACATAAAGTTAATCTAGACAGCAATGGTCATATTTTGCTAAACCTTATAAAGTTGAACCTTAACTTACAAGTACATTTAAATAAATAAAATAATACAATAACACATTTATATATTATACATTTTAGAAGGATGTATATACAGTGCAGTGTGTATACATTATACAATGTATCCACATGTGTATGATAAAATATATACAATAATATACTTTGAAGAATAATAAAATAATATACATTAGGTGCTGTGAAAGTTTTAAAGTAAGTCAGAAAATTCAAACCTATAAAGGCAATGATAAATATTTTAAAAAATAAAAATTGAAATATAAGCAAAAGCAAAAAAATTTCTAAATGTTGGGTTAAAAAATGTTTTCAGCACAAACAACAAATGAAAATAATACCTAAAATGTTCGAAAATTTCCTTCAAAGATCAAAAGAAAAAGAAAAATGAAAGAACCTATTATTAGGTGATTTGAAGAAACCTAAATCCAACAGCTCAAAAATTCATAAAAGATGCTTAATTTCACACTAATTAGCTAATTGAAAGTAAAACTGATGTATTATTTCTTACAAAGAAACAAAGAAAAGATAGCAGCCACTGTTGGAGGACATTCAGGAAAAGGGACATTTCCTTTATATTACTAATAAAAATGCGTTTTTTTAAATAATTAGTTTGAAAGCTAATCTAGCAATAACCATTAAAATTGAAATTAAATGAGACAATTTCCTATTGGGCAAATATCTTATGGAAATATTCACATATGAAGAAAAGAGAGAGAAAATCAGAATGTTCTTCTATAGAGATAATTGAGTAAATCTCCATAAATTTATACAATAGAATACTTTGCAGTCAAAAAAATTATGCTGTTGAAAGGGAGTTATTTCTACAATTCATTTTCAAGAAATATGCCACAAAAAGGAACCATAATAAAGCACTATAACAAAGAAGAATATATATTATATTTATAGTATAATAATAAAAAATTTATACCTGTTTGATATACAGTATGTACAATCACACCATCATTAAAAGCAAGGTAAAGGGGTCCACAACATAGATGACCTGTTGGATGTCAAGGAGTAAGAGTGGGGAGGGTGAGGGGATAGGGAAGGATTGATAAAACACCCTCACAGGAAGGAGCAACGGGTATTGTTAGTTCCATTTGTGGGTATAGGTGGGTGTGTGTGTGTGTGCATGTGTGTGTGTGTGTGTGTGTGTGTGTGTATGAGAGACAGAGACAGGGAGGTAGAGTATACATGTGTTTATACATTTGCATGTATGGGGGGGCCAAAAAAACAGAATTTATTTTAAAATTTTTGTATTTATTCTTACATGTTTATACTTCAGTTACTATCAAAGTACTTTCCATTTGATACGATACACCTATCGGAATATTTTTTCCACTGTTAAAAACCGTTTTTGAATTTGTCGATTTTGATGCCTTTTAGTGCTTCTGCCATTTTTTGTTTTACCTCTTCCACACCTCTACATTGGCAAAACATCTCCCTTTGAGGACCTTTTTCATCCACGGAAACAACAAAAAAAATAGCCACTCAGGGTGGTATCGGGTGCATAGGAAGGTTGGGACAAGGGGGTCATGCCATTTTTGGTCAAAAACTGCTGAACACAGCGCAGTGTGGGCAGGTGCGCTAACAAATCACCCATCATGAAATGGGTAAACGCGCTGAAGGAGTTTTCAAAAAAATTCACTCAAGCCAAATGCATCTTCTCATGATGCCAGCTGGTACTGGGTTCCTAGAACACACCCAGTGCGGGAAGCCTGTACCACAGGGGGAAGCCTGCACTACAAGGGGCCTGCCCTCCAGAAGATAATTCTGGGGTTTTTTGGGTCCCTCCTGGTATATAAACATAGTGAGATATTTGCAATGATAAACAAAATATTGCTGATCCTCATTGAGATATTTTTTGCTTCTTTACTACCATATGGTAAGATTTTTAAAAAATATATGTTAGGATGTAAACAGAAAATACATGCATGATGCTATTTTCATAAAACAAAAATTCTGAAACTGTCACTGCAAGCCTTCTTTCCACATGGTTCAAATATCCTAATTCCTGTGCTACTCTCCTTTTCAAACTATTCTACCAGGTGATAACAATCATGCTGTACTGTGGTTTGCTACATTTGAGGGACATAACT
This sequence comes from Mormoops blainvillei, assembly GCA_004026545.1. Classification (NCBI taxonomy): domain Eukaryota; kingdom Metazoa; phylum Chordata; class Mammalia; order Chiroptera; family Mormoopidae; genus Mormoops; species Mormoops blainvillei. Next base: position 46,581 of record PVJD01004911.1, read on the forward strand.
TTCTTGCATGTATCTTACACTGCTGTTGGTTGCCCCCTTGCTTTTTCTATATTTTCTATTCTAGATTTTATAATCTTAATAGATAACTAAACTATTAAAACTTCTATATTGTGATGTAAAGTATTTTATTCAAATTATTTTTCTAGAAAATTCCTGACTAGATTGGGGAACTGGAATGGCGTAGCATTATACTTGAGCTTAAAGTACGCATATTTGGCCTTTTCCAAAAGAAGTTTTGGACCACATTGCATAAGCCAGCACTGACTGTAGCAATAACTCCAAGGACATGTTCATTTGGAATAAATAAAACAAAGCAAAATGAAGCCATCGGGAAAATATTTTTTTTCTCTTTCGAGAATGGATTAAAAGGCTGCATTCAGTGAATTCTGAAATAGACTCCTAGCTCATCAGGCTAGATACTTTACTCAGATTATTTGGAAGTTGAAGTTAACTTTTCTAGTTCAATTTTCCTTCTGGAGTAAATGCTTTAGAGTAACAATTATTTTCCCAGAGTTTAATACATTGCCTGTGTGGACCATATTATATTCTAATAAATTTTTTATTCCATTCCACATACTAAAACACTAATTCAGATTTAGCTCCTACCTCACTTTGTCTTAAAAATTAATTATTCTTTCATGCTTTGTACCTCTGGCCAAATGGTTAAATATTTTTAAAAGGCACTTTTATTTTTCAGGGCCTCCATGTAAAGACATTTTCTGAGAGCTTTCAAGTGGGACTTAGAGTTACCCCAAATTTGAAAACACCATTTATATTGTTAAAGGTCATCTTTCTTGGCATGACTGGGATGACTATGAGCTCCAACTAAATTTAGTAAATCAAACTTTCAGAGTAGTTGGAATCCCAAGTGTCATATTCCTTCTCAAGTAACATTAACATGAATAGAACTTTGTTAAACTAAACTAGAAAGAGCCCCTTTCCTTCTAAACAGACATCAAAATCTACCCACAGAAATAAAAAGTCTAACATCTTGCCCAGTATCTTGTATGTTGAATAACTGAGGCCATGGAAATTTCTTAGGGAGTGGGTACGTGTATGCATGTGTGAGTGTCCATGCACATGTTTGGGTGCTCAAGTGTTTGTTTTGTAGTTGAGGCATTATGGCAACAGAGACTGCCACAGGCAATTCACAACTGTAGTAGTAAGCCTTTTGATCGAATTTGTGTTTCTAGATAGACAGACGCAGCCTCAGTAAGAGTACAAGTGCCCATTTTTGGTTTTCATGGTAGTTCTGTCTATATAATGAATAACTTTGAACCTTACTATTCTTAACTCTTACCAGTTCCACTACTGCTAATTTGGCTTGTGCTTTTTTTCTATTTTTCTAACCCCTTAAAAAGGAATAAAAAAACATAAATTGGATAACATGAATTATTAATATTGATGGCTTTGTAGATGAGCATGTGCTATTTTGTGATACATATAAATGAAAATAATGTTGTCAATATATTTTACTTTTTATATAATAGTTTGAAAATTGTAAATTTGATGAGTATTTTAAAGAAAGATTAAAATTAAACGCATATTTTCAATTGGTCTGGAAATAACCTAAAATCCTCTGCACTGAATTACAGATGAAATCAGTAATGTTACATGGATTTAATAGTTACTCCATGAAATCCAGGCACTAAATCATTTAATTATCTATTAATGTTATAGGAAAATTTTAATTAATACATAACAAAAGTATCTAAAATAAAACTGAAATTTTAGTCATAAAAATTGCAATAATTAGTGGTTAACAGGAAGCTTTGAGAAATTATTACTGAGAATTAAAATCATAAAAACAGAAATAGAAGTATCTTGCCCCCAAACTGCACTACTTCCGAAGATTTCTGAATTGGCATTTGATTCAAAATGTGAAGAATGTGTAAATAACGGTGTAATCATGAAAGCAGGGGATCTCTCTGTGAACCCACTGTTGTAAGCATTCTGTGACTATTAAAGTAATAATAGCTAACATGGAGGGCTTCATTTGTGTCAGATACTTACTTCTCTCTAAGTTCTTCCCAAAATAATATGGTGAAGTAAGGCAAAAACAAATCTTAATCACTGACTGAGGTCTGGTAACTTGTAAAAACTAAAGTTTGTATATGGATGCAGAATATCTGATATGAGCACTGAGCTTAAACCCTCAATGCTTCACTGAGTCAAAATAAAGTATTTTCCAAATGCTGAATTCTTATTCTGAGTTTGATAGTGTTATTTCTTTTTCTCTATAAATAGAAACAGAGCAAATTTGGAATATCTATTAGTCAAATTCTTTTTATATGAATGAATGTTTATATTTTATGTAAATATTAAGTATGCACTTCAAATTTGTCTATTAGGAATGAATTTATTTGCCAGGTCCTTACTGTTCGGTACAGTGGCCCATCCCTCTTGCACATACAAATAAAATGAAGCAAAGCAAATATATACAGCCCCCCCACACACACACACACGTGTGTGTGTGTGTATATATATATATATATATATATATATATAATTTTTAATTATACTATCCTTATTATTGAACCTGATAGCCAATAGCAGTAATCTCTCTCACTGAGTAAAAGATAATAAAATATTTAGGAATATTACAATAGTTTTAAAAGTTTATATTTTTAGGCTAAGCAAAGGAAATATTAATATATTTAAGATATTTATTTTACAACTATATATTTTACTTTAAAGATAATCTTATGTGCATTATGAAAAAGATGAGGCTAACATATAGGCAGGATAGATTATTATCAAAATGTTAAATGTGATGTAGTATGCCAAAATTTTTCTCATATGGACATTGATTAGCATTTATCTGTATATATCAATATCTGCTAATTTCTAGGTACAATCCCAGGATGTAGATATTTAAACATTTATGGCTGAATAGTCATAACCTAATGTAGGTTTAACAAAACAGTATTAGAACAGAGTGGAAGAAGAGATTAATATAAGGCAAAGTCAAGCTTTTATAGAAGTGACAAGTTTTCACCTGGGCAATGAAGAAAAGGATTAGGCCCATGTTAGATGAAAAGGCAGAGGGAAAAAATCCAAGAAAAAAAAATAGTAGTATAAAACCAGAGTTAGGAAAGCATGGATCATGGACAGGGAGCCCAGGAGAAACAGGATAATATTCAAGAAAAATCTCAGTATGGGAAACAACAAAGCATTTATAAAGGAATTTGCAATAAGAAATTGACTTGCCAAGTAATTTTTTTAAAAATACACTAGTTGGTTAAAGAGCAAGAAACACAATACCATCGATATTGCAGCCTATACCTTGTTATGTTGGACAAATAGAAATTTTCTCACATGATTATTCACAAAGACCATTATCTCTCTTAAGATATTAACAACTGAAAAGTCAAAAATAAATGTGTTTTTGTTGGAGAGTCAGCAACCCATGATAAATACCAAGGTATCACTTTTATTTTTTATTTTTTTATTTTTTGGAGTGAGAATAAGCCAGGGTGACTCATTTTTGTTGTTGTAATCATGGTTCACTTTAGGGTACAAGGCACAATCTCTTCCTAGCTGTGGGATATTATTCGTATGTTGACCATAAATGGCAACAGGGCAAAATACCAGTTTTGTTTCTTTAAGAACACTGGTTACTGTTGAATTAGTTAAACAAATAACCAGTGGTTCGACTGGAGAGGTATGTTGAGGCCAGACCAAAACCCCTCAACTCATGATGTCCAGCCTCAGATTGTTTTACAATTCTTTATTAGAATCAGTTTCCACAGGTGCTTGCCTTCACAAAACTGTCATGAGTGTCTATCCTCTCCATGCAAGCAGATTACAATGAATTAGTTTCTTACTTTAGTGAGACAACATCTTGGTGACTAAAGAGAACGTACACAGAAATGAATGTAGCTCTAGTAAATCCTGAATTGTCCTACAGTGTGGTTCCGGTTGAGAGAGCCATCCAAGATGTAGCAGGTTCCCAGGTCCACCAGGTCAAACGGGTAAAATGGAAAGATGGGGTCTTAGCCTATATTTCAGTTTTCTGTTTGAGAGCATGTGTCCCATAAATAACTGTCTAAATTACACATGGTCTTTTGAAACTATATAATTTTTTTCCCTACTCAAAGCATACATTTGGATAAATGATAATAGAGCCTAATATAGGAAAAGGAATGTGTTTTATTTATTGTTTAAAAAATGTTTTCAAAAAGATATTTTTCTCAAGTGTTTTACTAAAATAACGTTTTTAATTCTCTCTGCCTACAAGCCTTAGGCCAGCTATTCTTGTAGATTACTCCTGATCCGCAGGAAATCAATGCAAATTCAGAGCTAAAGCAGGCCTTTGTCACACATACAAGTACTTTCTCTGTTAATGGTAAGGCTTTGTTTCTTCCTGCTGCTTTGCCTGCTCCTTAACTGCTGACAGATCTTCAGGTTTCTGTTTGGCCTGAATGCGGGACAAAGCGGTTTTCTCTATTTGCAGAATTTTCAAACACATGATTCTCAGGCACTGTTGTGATCTGTGACCTTCGACCCAAACTGAACCATCCTGGGTGAAGTTCATTTACCAGCCTGCCCGCTTAAGACTAGCCTGTTTCCCCCTGACTCCCTTACTTTACCTATTAAAATATTTCTTTCCTAGGCTATGCTTCTGACCCCTTTCACTAATGTTTGTGAACACTGTGATGCCAAGGTTTCAGTGCAGTTTCTTTGACCTACTTCAGGGAAAAACAGACCACCACCACCATGAAGGAATTAACATAAGTGCTTATAATAAATATTGTTAAGAGATGGAGAAAAGAAATAACCACTTGGAACAAGATAAAAAGATAGTTATTATTACTCCATGGATTTGCCTAATTATTTTGCTACTACTGCTATTTCAGTGTTCATGTTTCTTACTAGTCTTGCTACCAAAGCTGCATGTTCCATTTTCAGTCTTAGATTCCCAAAGGGCTCCATGTCACACTTGCCACCTCTGTGGAAAGGTACTAATTAGGTAATTCCCAACTCCCTTTCATTAGAAACTCATCTGCTATTCTGTCTTGAGTTTCCCTGCCTCTGAAGAAATGTCTTCAAATATCTCTTTACCATATTCACAGTGGCCCCTTTAACTGATCTCTACATGACTGATTCCAAATGAACTACAGAGAGTAGAGAAAAAAAAATATTGTCAGTGCAGCAGGGAGAATTTTTCTCATGACCAGCAAAGATCTTTCTGGGTCTGGTGTTCTTGCCTTGAGTCTGCTACCCACACAGCAAAGGACATTTGTTTAAACTCCCCTAAAAATAATTTTATAATTACCTGTGTTCTCTAAAGAGATTAAATATGTTTGTTTTCTTCTCAATTTTAATGCATTTCAAATTCAAAACTCTGAGAAACTTTCATAAACACTCTTTTTTTTTGTTTGTTTACATAGTGGTTTCTGTAGCGTTCTTTCATTATTAACATTTTGCTTACACTTTTATTACTTGATATAATTAAGGGTCTAAATGAATCAGACAAAAACCTACATCCTATACTTTTAACTGAAAAGAGGATTTCATCAGTGTTTGATATTTACTTCCTATTAAACAGTAGAAAAATCTCCCTCTAAACATAAAAGTAGTGGGATCTCTAGCAGGAAACGTTTGAAATGACTCATTGCCCAGTCAATACAGAGTCTCCTCCCTGGCAGCAGATCGGCTCACTGAGGGCTCCCATTGTGGCTAAGAACGGAGCCCCCAGAATCAGGTTCTCTAGATCTGAGTTTTCGCCCTTCCTCCTGCTCTGTGACTCTGGGCAAATTACATAACTTTGTCTTCGTTCCCTCTTCTTTACAATGAGCACCGAGTGTGGCTGTGTGGAATGAATATGAAAAACACTTAAAAGAATGCCTACCGTACAGTAAGTTTTCGATGAATATTAGTTAATAGTAAATCTTTTCGGTCAAGGCGTTAGTGGAAGTCAGGTATCTATAGTTTTCCTAATTAAATCAAGGATTCTCAGTCTCCTTCTGCTGTCATAACTAAATGTTCACCCAGCTGATCCTTAGGAGCAGAAGAAGTCAAATAGTTTGCTTTGTGTTTGGGGTTGAAATATGTCTTTCCATGTATATGTATTAAAAGTTCTAACCCCTACTACCTCAGCATGTGATCTTATTTAGAAACAGGGTTTTTATAGCAGTAGTCAAGTTAAAATGAGTTTACCAGGGTTGGCCCTAATCTGAAATGACTGGTACATTCATGAAAAGAAATTTGGAGACAGACACAATGGGGATAGCTCCATATGAACACTATGGAAGAGATCTGAATGATGCATCTATCTGTTAGACAAGGAACATCAAAGACTATTGGCAAACCCTCAAAACTAGGATAAAGGCACAGGACCACCATTTTCCTCATAGCCTCGGGAAGAAATCATCTCTGTCAACACCTCGACTTCATACTTCTAGCGTCCAGAACTAGGAGACAATAAATTTCTGTTGTTTAGGTCTTCCTGCCTGGGGCACTTTGTTACAGCAGCCACAGCAAACCAATCTAACTTTTTACTCCATTTCTTCTAGTGCTTATTTTGTAGACTTGACTCCAGCTACCCTGAGGCAGAGGCTGCTGGGTTGTAGATTTTTATGTTGGGGGAGGGGGAAAAGAAAACTGGTACTGAAAAATGGTGAGTTCAGTCAGAATGGTAACGTGCAAGTTTTCCTCCAAATAAGTGTGTTAAATATGGACCACAGCCAGGTCCAGTTAGGTGTCTGGATTAAGTACGAGATCAATAATGTTAAAAGTTCACTCTGTGACAATGGTTTCCATGACTCTTAATGATGCTTCACTTTATACACCTTGAAATTAACGTTTGGCTTAAGTTTGAAAGATGTGGAATTCTAATTATAGAAAAAGGTATAACAATCTCTAGATGGCATACTTTATAGACAGCAATTTTGTAATTAACCAGAAAAGAGGGCTTAGAACATGAGAAACATGAGAAGGTTCTAGTTTCCTGGAGGGAGGAAATATAAGGATCACTTAGCTAAGATGAGGTAAAGGGAGAGGAATTTGTATTAAGGACAGAATTAAGCATCTCACTGTCGATTGACATTGTCAAGTATAAAATTCGTAAACACAGATGAACTTCCTATATAAAAACAAACAAAAGGTTACAATAATTAAATCAAATGGTTGCAGTAGGTTTTCTGAGGTGACTAATGATAAGTTGGTTTGTTTTTCATTTTGTTTTGTTTGTTTTTGTATTTTTGTATTTAATCACTTTGATTCTTTCCACCAACACACATCTTTTCCCTTTGGGCTCAGAAAACCATAATTGCTAATTGGGTACATAGGGAAAGAATCAATTTAAACTAACTGGGTCATAACCACATACAGGTTTCTAAACTCAGGGAGCAACAGTTTAAAACTGCACTCCAAGGAGATGACTAAATCACAGGTACATTAAAGCTATGTGAATGGTTTCAAGAAACATTCTGAGTTAGTACAGTTATTACTACACAAAGTATTCATTTGCTGCTCTTATACTGGTCCACCCACTGATGTCTGCTAATAACAGAGAGGAGAAAATGAGCATTAATAACGTGATCCTAAGGGTCAATTAGTCTCAATTAAAAGTATTATTTGCCCAAAGTGGGCTTTTATTTCAACATTGTACTTGGGCTTTAGAGATATTCTTGTTTGCATGGCAATCATTAAAGGTGTATTAGTTCCAGGCCTCCAGAGTTCTGAAGTAGGTGAACTTTCACAATTTTAGTCATCAGGTCTTCTCAAAAGTTTTGTAAAATGGCCCTGGCTGGTGTGGCTCAGTGGACTGAGTGCTGGCCTGTGAACCAAAGGATCACCGGCTTGATTCCCAGTCAGGGCACATGCCTGGGTTGTGAGCCAGGTCCCCAGTTGGAGGTACGCAAGAGGCAACCACACATTGATGTTTCTCTCCCTCCTTTCCCCTCTCTCTAAAAATAAATAAGTAAAATCTTTAAAAAAGAAGTTTTATAAAATGTTTTAAATCATTGCACTGCTCTTGAGCACTGTTCCTCTACCCCTAGTTGCCCATCAGATCACCTGAAGACTTTCTAGAGGCATAGCGTCAGCATCCATGAGCTAACCGGTTTGAGTCTGAGATGCAATACTCGCATTACCCACAGGCCAGCACCATCCACTGACCAGCAACATTGGCATCATCAGAAAACTTGTTTGAAATGCAGACTCTCGGGTCCCACTTCAGGCCTAGTGAATTAGAAAGTGCTCTTTACCTTGACCTCCTGGTGGTTCACATCCACATTACAGTTGAAGAGATCCAGCCCAGGTGAGAGGATCTTATACCACCCCTATGCAAAAACGACACTGCAGTAATCAGAATAGTCTGGAACTGCAGTTGACTTAAGGGCTTATATTTTCAAGTTTGCGTTGCTCAGTGCTTTGGTCAACTTGCTAGAAATGCAGATATTTAAAGGGCATTTTCAGATACCATTGAAGGTCAAATATCCTCTTGTATGACAATACATAGATAAATTATAAGGGATTTCAGCTAAATTTAAAGAAGATTTAACACTGACAATAATAATTAATACTATCCAGGATACTTGTCAGAAATTGAGCTTACCCCATTGGTTATTTCCAAAACACTAAAACTCTACATTTTAAACACGTATCTTCTTTCACACTCATAAAGAACATACAATCATAAACACTCATATGTTCTTTATTATTTTACTTACCTATACGGGGCCTGTTCTCATCAGTACGTATAAAAACATATGAGTGATAAAGCCATTTAACCACAAGAAGAAACCAAGGTGACTCACATTGATGAAAAGCAGTTGGCAATATGAAAAATTGATTAAATAAAGGTATGTTTTTATAGTGGTCTCATTTAGTTTGAGGTAAGTATTAAAATGTCACTGGAGGAATAAAAATGCATTAGGAATTAGATTATATTGCTAGAAAAATGATTGTAGGCTGAACCTCTGTAAATAATGTGTTAACTCAAAAAGCAATTGTAGAATGGGCAAATACAATTCTTTATTTTATAAAAAAACATCAAAGTTGTGTGTAATTATCACAAGTTCAATGACAACTGTAAATGATTCCTGATGTAATAAAATCAACCTATGTGCAGCTAACAGAATGTGCTCAAAGGGTCTATTTGGTATAACTAAAATTTTTCTAATAAAGAAGCTAATCTTTTTAACAGGCAAATAAAATTATAATTTGTTGATTATTTCCTCAAAACACTTATTATTACCATAATTAAATTGTCAAATAAAATTTAAAGAATAAAAAACCCTGTTGATACTCTACTTACAATAATACATTAAAATCTAGTGAAGCAAAATGTTAAAGTAGAATGTTAACATCTGTAATTACAGGATTAATAAAAAAAAGAAGTTTCTTCTTTTAATAAGATTCAAATGTGTTCCTTTCCACCTTTAAGCTAACCCCCATTAATTTTAAGATACTCTGGAACATTAAATATAAGCAATCATCATAGTTAAATTTTTATTTTAAATTTCCCTTTATATAATTGAGTTCATTGTAATATAAATCTTCATTTTTTTTTTCCCCACTGTTCACATCTAAAATCACCTCTATTTTGTAGTACTCTTCCGTGGTGTCAAATTTTCTACCTAATACAATATTTTAGCAAGTCCTTTCATCTGGTTATTTCAAATTGTCTTTTATCAATTTAGTAATAAATCCATAATACTTTGTACACTTTTATCCATCTTACCAGTCTTATAACCCAGGTGAGTAAACATACCACACACACACACATGCAAATACATATTGAATTTTCTCCTAAAATCAGAAGTTTTTGGTCATCAATTTAGCATTTTATTGAATTTCATGGGTCATGTTTTTATTGTTGTGCTCAATAATATTTGTTATATGGGTACTTTTGCACAATTTTAAATAGAATTTTAAAATGTGTTCTATTACAAATTTAATTGTTGATTAGAGTTGTGGTAAAGTTCTGCAGATTGTTTCGTTGTCGAATACCAAGTATAAACCCTTTGGGCTGTAGGTATGTCTCACAATTCCAGTTTTTTGAAATGTAATAGTAGGTATATACCAAGTATTGCATAAAACATATAGTAGGATCTGATGCAGCATTTTATAATCAACACGTCACTAGTTCTATAAGAAGATATATAAAAAGTTACTCTAAACATTATAAACATGGATTATAGCATGTAAACATTAGAGTATTGATTTCTTTTTCTTTGGGAACTCTCCCTGAGTAGTTCATGAATGTATAGGAATATTAAGATTGTTTTCTCAAAAAATAACACTTTTTGTAGTATTAACTTTGTCATTTTACATTTTGTATGGGTCTTCAATATTAAATTGAATGTAAAATTTCTTAAAGCGATAGACCTGCTATGTCATTAAAATAATTTTTTATTTCAGATATTTTTGTTAATAAGGGGACATAAAATGTTTTTGATCATGTATGATATGATAACTTAATTTTAATTTAAGATCTATTCTACTCTGTGAAATGATGGAATTTTCCAAAGGTTTATTGAATATGTTTCTATGATAAAAAATGTACACACATTTTTAGAAATCAAAATCTATGACACCCATTCTTTCAATTTTTTGAGAGGATGATACCTTAGATTAATCTGAGTACATGGCTTTAAAAAAATAAAATTTTAACTGCATATTCATTACTATTGAAGGGAATCATTTTAATTTTGAATAGAGACTCAGAACTAAATAAAATCTATTCCACAAAGAATTTTTTTTAAATATTAACTTTTTATTATTTGGGTATTCTCAACTTCTTTGCTACTTCATTCATAAACAACAATTCGATAAGATAATGAATAGTAAAAATCATATTCAGTTTCTCACACATGCCTAAAATACTAGGCAAGTGAAAAGTAAAACAAGTTTTGGATTTACTATACATATTGTCTTTTAAAAATGAAGAGTATTGTCTGAATTAAAGTTTGTGTTATAGTGGTGACATGCCCAAATTTTTTGTTATTTTTAAATATGGAATTTAACTTTAACATGGCAATTAATTATCATACATCAGGTAGGCTCTGATTCTGTGGACACATAGCATCAAGTTCCATGTTACAAAACTGGGTATAAAAATTCAATCAGAATTGTTTTTTAATTTTAGGAAAAAATAAATGATATTAGGTTGAATGAATACCCTTTAATTAATTTATGCTGCAACCACTCAGTGATAGATGATAGATAGCTGATAGACAGAGAATCATAGGAAATAATAATATGAAAAACAGGAAAAATTTCTTCCATTTTGAGACTCAAAATACAAGAAAGAAGATTTAAACAATCAATTACAAAAGCTGTAAGTGCTATTTTGGGGAAATACAGAATGTTACCAGGGTGGATAGTAGGGGCACGCATGCCCAGTGTCTCTCTTCTGGTATTCCCAGAAATATCCGACATGCTTATGTATGTTTAAAATATGAACCAGTTTCCCACACTCCTGTTTTCTATAGCTGGAACTCTAGTGTGCTGCACTGACAAGCCCCACAATCACTGTAGGAGGCTGTGTGTTTAGAATATGCTAACACAGGCACAGCCTGGTGTTACAGCTGAAGCCCATACATCCCTAAGTTGGCCTCTGTCACTTCTTCCACTAGTGTCAGGGCATGTCTCTGTCTGACATCTCTGACACTGTACAGCTGAGACTCGGCACCTGATCCAGGCACGTTCATTGCTGCTTGGTTGAAAGAGAATGACCTCTCCCTTATTATAACATGCCTGTCCCATGACAAATTTTGCCAAGCTCTCTGGATTTACTCATATAGTCCATGTGGATTAATTTCCAGATACTTGAATTAGACAGGATCTGGAATCATTTATGTGGAACCATAAGTGCTAATTTCATTAACCTTCCTACTCTGTTAAAGGACCAGACAGACCATTGGTTTAGTATCTTTCTACTGCCATGGTCATTATTCCTGAAAATAACATATCTCTTACCTGCAGCTGGACTTAGGTTAGGATCTCCCAACATTGGGCTGTTTCCTGATATTTCCAAAGCATTAAGAGTGGATCCAGACAAATAGCTACATATCATGATATATATGTATCTTGCTAAATAGCTAGTTAAACATATAGATATAGACCAAATAATTGAATAAAGTTTTCAATAAATTTGCTTCTAAAAAATTCTAGAATTCTTAGGCATATCGATCCTGTCCCTTACTGACTTAAAAACAATAAATACAGAAAGTAGGCAGAAACTCAATTTTTGGCCAGTTATTAAAAAACAATTCTGATTAAACAAGGATGGTAGAAATAGCTGGGTGAATCAAGTTCTCTCCTAGGCTAAGATTTTCACATATTTTTGCTGGCATGAGAATTATTTGGGAGTTTGTTAAAAATTAAGATCCAGTCTCTACTCCCTGATCTCTTGATTTCATTGGATAGATACAGGAATCTGTATCTTTAATAGTCATCCTTGGAAATTCTAACGCAGAGTTTTCATGAATCACACTCTGGGAAATAATATTCCAAAAAGCCTTGAGCAAATTGTGTAGCTGGTAACATGAGCAAAAAAGTCAACAGTAAATGAGAGTCATAGGACAGGAGAAGCCATTATTAGTATACTAGCTAAAATAGAAAACAACCTAAAGTCTTAGGTAATCAGGAACCATGAGAAAGATAAAAGACTAGTAGAAAGAAGATGGTAGGCAAAGAGAAAGGACATAGCCAAAACCAGAAGCAAAATGGACAATGTCACTAATGCAATCTAAAGTAAAGATTCCACAAACTTCAGACACTGAGGTCCACAGAGCTGCCTTGGGTTCTGTAAGAATGTATACTGTCAGGGTCTTGAAGCTAAACTGTGATTCCTGGTTTTCAATAGTCTAGTTCCTCATTTCTTGATTACTGTGTTACGAAGAGCCCTGCTTTCCCTCTATTTTATTAGTTGATACCGATCTTTAAAACCTTCCCCAAATTTGGGGGATAATCTCAAGTAGGTCTCTGTTATGACAAAGGAGACTTTGGTAGGCTGTAAAATGCAGTCCTCCTCCCTCCCAGGATGTCCACATTCTAATCCTTTGAGTGTTATGTTATATGGTAAAAGGAATTTTGGAACAGGATTAAGTCAAAGATGTTTAGATGGGAGATTATCCTGAATTTCCCAGGTGGACCCAATGTAATGACTAGGGTCCTTTTAGGAGGAAGTCAGATCAAAGAGAATAGTAAGAGATGTGACAACAGAAGCAAAAGAAGCAAGCCACACCAGCCAGGGCAGTATCAACCTCTTTTTAATGTCCTGAAGAAAATTACATTGTTTTAAATTCTATTAAATTTTCCATTGACTAGCCCTGGCTGGTGTGGCTCAGTGGATTGAGTGCTGACCTGTGAACCAAAGGGTCACTGGTTTGATTCATAGTCAGGGCACATGCCTGGGTTGCGGGCCAGGTCCCCAGTGAGGGGTGCGCAAGGGGCAACCACACATTGACGTTTTTCTCTCTCTCTTTCTCCCTCCCTTCTCCTCTCTAAAAATAAATAAAATATTAAAAATTTTTTTCATTAACTAGTTTTAAGAAATAAGAAAAGATATCATTTGATATCGTATCTCCATTGTACACTTGTTGATTATGATTTTTAGTTCTCATATATATTGTTTCTCAAGGTTAACTGAACTTTTCCTTGTACCCTAAGTCATGATTCTTATTCCTGTCATCAGAAAAAATAATAATGCTTCATATAGCCAATCCAAAAGCATTATTAAGTCATGTATCAAAAGAAAAGATAAATAAAACAGGAGGGGTTTTATAAGCTGCTTAATCAGAAGAAGTTTGCTTTTCTGTCTTAGACACAACAGACTTTTTCCTGCATTTAAAGCAAGCTTCAATATGTGAGGTAATATTAGCCTCCCTGAGTTTGCCTCAATCCAAAGTAATCTTTAGTCATGTATTTTCTCATATAAATGCAGTAACTTTGGCTCTAGGATTCACCATATCCACCAGTGATATTTTTAAATAGGGCAGAGAATAATTAATCTTATTTTTAAAGTGAGTGCCGCCCTTACTACCGCCTGAGCTTTCTTCCTTGGAGGCTGTATGTCTTTCCTGCCCCTATTCATTCTAATTGAGGACGCTGCAGTCAAGACCTATGTTCAACCTAAGCCAGCCTGTTTAGATGTATACATTATTCTGGATTCCCTAATTTACATCTCTTCTTTTGTCACTCATGTCCCCAGTTTCATCTGCCTGAAATCTGGTTTAATTTACATCTTACGATTACACACTTAGTAAGTCCCACTTGCTGTGTCTTATACTGGGTGTTGGAAGGCATTATTAATACCTACTTGAATAACACCATGACTTTGAAAGCAAGGTGCTTTGATTGTCAGATTTTTTTAACACTAGATTGTATTTTTCTCCATTATTCTTTAAAAAGTTTTTCATACTTGACTAAAAGTTCCAGAATTCACAGGCTTGATAATAAATAACAGGGTTTATTTTAAACTTGTAAAGCTTTATTACCATCTTGTCACTGCCTTTAGTGACATCTGACAAGATAATTATGATCAATGCATGAACAATGAGAAAACAGTTTTAATAGGCTGCATCTTTAATCATAATCAAATGTTACTTTTATTGACTTGATTTAAAAAAATTAAGGGAAGATGTAAATTAAATCCAACACAACACTCTTAAATGGAAAAGAGAATGTAAAAAGATTTTGAAGCTACAAGAAATATCTTTAATTTTTTTGAGTACTGGAAATTTATATTATACCACTTACAACCCTTGCAGTACCTAAAGCTGGGCATTGAAAATGATACCTGATATTCATTTAGAGCTTATTGTGCACAAGATAGATTGTTTAGGACTTTACTTATTTAAACAATATAAAACCATATGAGTAGATGTTATTTTATGCCCACTTTAGAGAGAAAAATATTAAGGTTTAGAGGGAAACGTTGAATAAATTTACTAGAGTTAGTAGGTTGCAAATTGAGGGTCTTAATTTAAGCAATATAATTCTAAAGCCAGATATTAATTATTAGTAGTACTTCCTCTGCCATTCTTATATAATATTTATTTACTTTAACTCATATTTTCTCAGTGAGTCAAGAAATTTTGCTTAGCTGAATCCTATTCTATTCTCTTATTTTTAGGGGGAAAAGTGAGATCGGATGAGAAAAACATATTACACGGAAAGCTCACATCAATAACTTTATCCTTTATCAGGTATCAAGTTAATCCTGACATAGTGTCTGATTTTCTAGGGAGTCTGCAAAGAGGATTTTCTTTTCATATCCAATGCCACTGACCTGCCTTGTTGCTTCGCTTTTTTCCTCCCTAGTAGTTGGTAGTCAGGCAAAGAGAAAGTCATACTAAAGATTAGTGTTACATTCTCAAGCCTGACCTTAGTTCCAAAATAAGAAATAGCTTTAATTTAGGGGGGAAAAAAAGAGTGGAAGTGACTCTATAAATTTGGAAACTCTTACTAAATTCTGTGAAGACACCGTACCAATGAAAAGAGGAAGAAAATATAGATTATAAGTATGGGTAAATACATGTATCTATAGTACGGTGCTTTGGATAAGAGTAAGCTCCTCCCTCCCAAATTTTAAAGCCTTGATAAATAAATGTAAGATAAGCAAACTACTAATTTTAAATTGTATATAGTATTTTTTCTATAAAATTCATTCACTTTATATATCTGACAAAACCACTATATTAGATTATTTAATGACACAAATATAAAAATTAATCAATATGTGTTCTATGGAAAATAAATGTGCAAGTTTAAAGAATAAAAATGTTTAGATTACATGTCGAATAGGTCTGTGTTACCATAGCTGTATCACACACAATAGTTATTTCTCTAGAAAAAATGTGGATGGGAGACTTGGTGACCTATGTAAAATGCTATTTAAAGCCAAAGTATCTCTGGCAATAAAAGAGTACCTCATTTCAGGGTAACTCACCTAGAGAGAACAACAATAAGTCTCAATAAAATACAAAACCAACCAAAAAAAAAAAAAACTTTGAAAGTGTCATGTTAAAACAATACAACCGGGAAGAGAAAGGAAGCGCATTACTGTTAACGTCCCCTCAGGACATAATCCAATACACTGTGTGTTGGGGATAGAGGGCAATCAAAAAGAGTGGCTTAGGGTTTGCTGGGCTGGAAAGGCAGAATTTAGAGTTCTATGGCAAAAGCACAAGAATATTTCTGTTTTTCTTTTAAGGTACAGGGAATATTTCTTAAGTAGGTACCTAACTCTAAAGAAAAAAGTCACAGGAGCTCCACAATATTTTGCCTTAATTATTTTTTGAGATTATTACCAACTCTTCAGTTTATTTTAGCAATTAAAGATCATCTTTTGGTTTATATAATTTTTTTAAAGTCAGCTTTTGTTTTCATTTTTTCATTTTTGAAAATAATTTGCCTTTTAACGCTGGATATTTTAAATATTTTTTTGTCTTTGTTTCTTAGCAGTTTTGCTACATGATGTTTTAAATGCTTATTTCTTTGAATTTACACTGCTTGACATTTGTAAGGTTTTTAGTTATTTGGTTTGAAGTCTATTTTGGAAAATTAAAACTAATATTTTCACAAAATATCTCTTTCCTCCTTTTATTTTTTATTCTGAGACTCTGATATACATATATGTTAGAGCATTTTAACCTATTTCATATGTCACTTGTCCCTTTTTTATATTTTCCATTTTTTATATCTTTCTGTACTTCAATCTGTTTTTTGTCCACTTTCAATTCCTTCATTCCCTCGTCCCCTGTGACTAGTCTGTTATTTATAGTATATTTTATTGTTCTCTGTATTATATTACTTTAATAACTCACCCCATAAGCTTAGCCCCAGAGAAAACATTCTTTACCAAAAAAGCAAAAGAGACAGGTTTTCAGAAAGAGAATATATTGCCAGTAAACCAGTAATAAAAACAATATTAAATGAATTTTATCAGACTAAATCCCAGTGCAAAAAAGAAAATAACAACTGAAAGGATAAGTACTAGGGTAAATGTAAGTGAATGTGTTCATTTAAAGCATTGATAATAACTTTTTGTGGGTTATCAAATAATGTAGAATTAAAATACTTCACAAAAAAAATCACAAAGTCAGTAGGGTGGTAAGTGGACCTGAACTACTGTATCCTAGCATTAATCAAGGAGTGGTAAAAAGTATTTATTTATATTCTAATATATAGCAAATATAAGTAAACTCAAAAATAATATTAACATAATATATAACTAATATTAAAACGTTTGATTACTTTTCACTATTACCATAGTCTAATTTAGTAGTGTTCTCTATGTCACATGGCAGTAATTATCATATGGGCTTCAGTACACTGATATGATGGTATAGCCTGATCTTTGTTCTGTTGCCAGGCTTAAAGAAAGCATTAACAATGACTGAAGTAGCAACGGGGTACCCCAATCTGACATTGGTGGGAAAGTAGCAGCCAATTGTATTCATAAATAGAATATGTTCTGTCCAATAACAGATCAATCTAATGTTCAGAAGCAGTAGTTAGCCAAGCAGAATATGTAGTTTTTTTTTCCTGAGAAAAGAAGAAATGTCAGAAATACCAGAGCAGGGGGCATGTAGATCTCTTCAAGAAGCTCTTGTGATGATTCAGGCATTTATTTCTCCATTTAACAAATAGTTATTGGATGCTTATTAGGCTGTTCTGTGATCTATATATGAATAAAGTCTCAGGCAGGATATAGGAATCAAAAATAAAAGGCTAATTAAATAAATAGATAAATGGTTATTGGCCCTAGTTGTCAAGAAGAACAACAAAGCAGGGTAGGGAAACGGCACAGTGAGGCAGGGGAAGAGGTGTTCTTTTAGGTGAGGTAGTTGGGAAGACCTCTCTGCTCAGGTGGCATGTGTGGGGAGGTTTGTGTTAAGTGGGAGTTCTAGTTGTGGGGATATCTGGGACAGAGCCTCTGAGGCAGGATGGAAACATGTAGGACTTGAAAAAGTAATACTTAGTGTATTAGTGCAGAGAGCACGTGGCTGGTGTTATTGGGTTCAGTGTACCTGTGGGGAGTGAAAGGGGTAAAAAAGGAGAGGAGAAGGGGTCAAAATAGATGAGGCCATGGAGGTGATGCTAAGGGCACGGGTTTATATTCTAAATGAGATGGGGATTTTGTATACCTTTGTGTAGCTGTTGTTAGGACAATATGCTGTGAAGAAAGAAACAGTGGGGAGCTGGAAGTCTTTTTACAACTGCTACAACCCAGGCAAGAAACAGTGGTAGCAATAAAGGCAGTGAGAAGTGGATAGACTCTAGATAGAGTCTGAAGGTACAATCCACAAGATTTGCAGAAAGATTAGATGTGAAAGAAATACATGAGAGCAAGAGTAACACTAAGATTTTTGTCTTCAGGAATAGAAAGAGTGATTTGGGAGCAGACTGAAGGGTAAATTACAAGTCCTTTTTTAAGATGTACTAAGTTTGAGACAAGTATTAGACTTTACACATTTATTTAGTAAGTACTTAAGTGTCTCCTCCATGGTTAATATTTTCGTGGATGTTGAGAGTAGAGCAAGTGATAGGACATATGAGGTTTCTGCCTTTATCGAGCTTTTTAGGCAGAGAGCATGTCATTATAAAGCATATAAGCAAACAGCACATAAATAAATGGGACAAAGTCAGAGTTGCAGTTGATAGGTGATTATCTGTGTTCAGTGAGAATATTAAAATTCATTTTACTTTTCACTACTGTTTTTTAACATTTTCTAGTATTTTGACAATGATCATCTGAAAATATAGTTTACAATTTGAAAAACTAATTCTGAACACTGATTTTAATAATTATGTTTATGATCTTATATTTCTTATCACTAAATAAGTTACCAACTTTAATATTTTCATGGCTTTTATTTCAACCTTTTAATTTTTTTTTAATCGACCACATTGGTCCAAAGTATAGAACACAGTTTATTTACATAAATGAAAAACTAGAGTTGCATCACATAATAGAGAAGTCTGGCCTTAATGAGACACAGGCATAAAGCTTTGTTAAAAGGGAAGTAAAAATCAAACTAAACCAAATGATAATATCTACCATCTTCTGTGCAAACTTCTCTCTATTTGTAAAATAGAGATGCCATTCCATTTTTAAACACAGAAAATGTTTTAACGGGGAAAAATATGCTATAGAGACATGTGACGTATTCCAAAAACTATTTTTTTCAATAGTCATCACAGTTTCTAATTGATGCATATTTTTAATTGAGCATATTTTTCTCCTCAAATGTAAGCACTGTCTTCCAGCTTTTTCCTCTTTTGAAAATTGTGTGATTCAGCAGCATGTACATTGATCTACATGGGTTTATAATTTTAACCATGTTTTTAGCCTCTCAACAACATCTAACTCACACATGAAATGGAGACTAAGCTGATGAAAGTGGAAGGTCTGAGTATTACTCTTCACCTGAGGAAACAAAAAGGCAACAGCAAATGTCAGGATTTACTCTTAGTGCAGACACTGTCTTAATTTAAGATTATACATTGGAAAGTAAGTTTTTAAATGAAATTATTTGTAACTTTTCTCCTTTAACATCTTACTCTTTTAAAGAATAGATGTTTATCTCTCACCTATCTAGACCTATTTTCACCAAGGGTGACTGAGACCCTCAGGCACGCCAGACATTAAAGTTAAATTTACATTTCCTTTCTCCTGCATGACTGAGATTGTACACCACGGAAGGGACAAAAAAAAGTGCGGGGTGGGGGAATGAAAGGATACAGGCTTTTGCCATGAGACTGCTCTTTCCTTCTTCATCTCTCATTGTTACCCAAACCTGCTAGGGCTGTCCAACCCGTTGCCTGCAGACCACATGCGGCCCAAGGTGGCTGTGAATGTGGCCCACCAATAAATTGTAAATTTACTTAAAACATTATGATTTTTTTTTGTCATTACAAGTCACGATGTGTTTAATGTGTGGTCCAAGACAATTCTTCTTCTTCCAGTGTGGCACAGAGGTGCCAAAAGATTGGACACCCCTCTCTAGACCCTCAAACAAAATATTTTCAGAAACAAAATAAACGAGTTTATAGTCATTGCCTCAGAAGCAGCCACACATGCAGAGCACTTACATTAAAAGAGAGAGAACTACATAATGCAATAAACTGGTGTGTTATATAATTATACACTGGAGAAGTATATACATATAATTAGTAACCAATACCACCTCAATAAATGTAATAAAAAATAAAATTTAACAAAGGAAAGAATGAGTTTGTGTCAAAAAATTCCTGTTAGTTTATCCAAGGAACCTGAATGTCTTTGTTTTACCAAACTTTACTCATTTTTATACACAAAATGTGTCATTCATATTACCAAAATATTTCATTTTGATGTAAAAAATGTGTTTTGTTCACATTTTTAATAAATGTATATAATTTTAAAGAAAGTGCTAAGACAATGAAACTTCTGAGACTTAGCAAACTAGGCCCTTTGTATTTACTAATAAGGTTTCTAAAGCAAGAAAGTGACAATGCGGTTTGCATGAAAGAACCAGTAGGTTATTCACTAAAGGTATTTGAGTAACACCAAACATTTCCAGATTCTGTGGTAAAGGAGTATCTAACTATTCCTTATTAAGGAAGTAGTGAGACTGACATGCTAAATCATGAATTAACTGTATAGGTCATTGTATACAATTGGATCTATGATATTAACATACATGTACAGTATGTATGTATACATTGTATATATACTATATATAATTGCTGTCTATATCATATTTAATATTCTTATTTTGATGTATAGTTTTAATAATTCTCAATTTTCATTCTGTCAATTGATAAAGTATCAAGATTTCTTTCAAAAATTACTAATATATATCATTGACTTTTAAAATGACATTTTTTTATGTCATGTTAGTTTTAAATGACATGGGTGACATTGGTGGGAAGGTAGATATATTATGGAGTTCATAACCAAAGAGCAGAAGTGACTTTTTTCTTGACAGGCTCTGAATTAATTAATTGGTTTTTTATAAGGTATTGAGCCAATGACTCACACATTTATGAGAAAAGTCAGATACTTTCTACTAAAAATAATGTTAACTAAGCAATATTTATCTTATCCATTGAGTTTTAGTCCTTTTTTAATAGATTTTATTTCTGCTCTTGTGACCACTTGTACAAATTTTGTTTGAGGTACTGTTAGTCTAGTAAAACAGTGATGCTACAGTACCAAGCATAGGGGCTGGTGAGTAGTACTTCTCAAAGTCATAATGACATACCAGGTAAAAGCACCTGTTATAGCTCATTTCATCTGTGTTTTTACCTTAGAACAACTCTTGTTACTCCAGGATTAGCCCATTCTTTATAATCATTTTAAATATAAATGGTCCATGAGTCATTATAATTACACACAGTCATATCTCATTCTTTTTCATTAAGTTATTTTCCATGCATTCATTTAGCATTAGCATTCAGCATCATTATAAACTAATCAATTTGACTGATTTTTTTTTCTATACATTTCCTCAGGAAATAAATGTCATAGCTCTGTTAGTCTCTAAATACTGCATCTTTATGGGTTCAGTAATTATTGGAAAGCACCATTGGAGATACCTCTATACCCAAGTTCAATAAAACCATGTTCTAGTTTCTTTCTTAAAAGTAATTTTAGATAATGAAGTAATGAAGTTGTTAATGATGAACAAATGACACCAGATAATTTTTGTGATTTCTACAATATAAATTATTTCATTTTTTTGGCTTATTGGATATGTGTGTGGGGGGGGATATATAATTTTATCAAAAAATGTTAAAACAAATTTCCTATAAAGCCATATAAAAATTATGTTAGATTTTTTTTAACTTTTTGTTTCACAATTACTTTATTCTCTTCTAATTATACTTTTCCAGTAAGTCTATCACAGTAAGGCTATCACAGTGAA
The DNA here is from genome assembly GCA_004026545.1 of Mormoops blainvillei. Taxonomy (NCBI): domain Eukaryota; kingdom Metazoa; phylum Chordata; class Mammalia; order Chiroptera; family Mormoopidae; genus Mormoops; species Mormoops blainvillei. Next base: position 68,453 of record PVJD01004911.1, read on the forward strand.
ATTTTAATATTCAGAAGGTCCCTGCCCGCCTGCCCTTTCCTCTCTCTATCAAAATATTTAAATATAAATTTTTTTCTTTTATTTTTCTCCTCAAAAATAACCTAAATCTATGACTATATGTTTTATCCTACATAAGATAAGGTTGTTTTTCTGGAAGTCCCTGATGTAACCATTAAAAATTGACTTATGCAGAGGAGTTATTCCTCCTATAGAGTCACTGACCACTAAATTGAATTCTTTAAGCTAATATTACATATAAATTTATTACATGTGGTCATGTTTCTTATAAATTTATTAAAAATGAAAGTATTTATGCATGAACATCACTACTGAAGATGAAATACTTTGTATTGAGGAAATATTCAAATTGAAATGGAGCCTTCAAATTGAAATTATAGCCTTCATAGAAAAAGATAATTTCAGATTAAATATAATCTTATTGCTCTGTATGAAATTTAATGTTTCTACTAAAACCTCACTTGCTAATAAATTTTCCCAACTTTTTCAATGTCTTTACTGGTTTTTACCTCTGTTCTTTTTTTTTCATTTTATATAATTTCTACAAGTTCTTGAAAGCCAATTTGTCCTCTTCCCTGAAAAATCTCCTCAATTTTTTACCTTACCTTATCATTCATTGTAGCCTTATTCTCTAAGTATTGAGAATCATATTCATATTTTGTCTTCCTTCTCCTAGTCTATCTTTTCTTTAACAGCTATATTCTTTAATTATACTACCCTTATTAAAACATTTCTTTGACTTTATTTGCCTCTCTAATTTCAAGGTAAGTAAATGGATCATAAATAAATATTAGGCATTTTCTCTGTTCTCAGGCTTTTACAATTATATCTCTCATTTTATGTTGTTTACCTTTAATCTGCTCCCTTCCTAGGCATGGTCTAAGCAAGTACATTCTTTTTTTATTTACTGAGTTCACACTTCTTGCTAAGGTGACCATATAACTTATCTCTTGAGCTCAGATACTTTGGTGAGTGAAGAAAGTAACTATTAATAATTATGTAAGAATAGCTGGATATAATCAGATCTGTCCCAGCCAGATGAGAATATATGGTCACATTACCTCTGCAAGACTACAGACTAGAGTTAGAGCTAAATCTTACTTGATCTCTTTTGTGTTCACTCAACAATAGCTATAAAAATTTTCACTTCTGCTTTTAGTGAGAAAAACAGTTTTTGGCATGAAGAAAGTAGGTACAGCTTCTCCTTCCCTAACTCTACCTGAACAGGTGTAGACCAGGAATTTGTGGGGCATAGGATAGGAAAATTAAGGAACAATGAAAGATGAAACGATTATTATGTCATGGAAAGCTAGTAAGAAAGCTTCACTTATTAAGCAAGAGTAAGAAGTCACAGCAAATTGATATAGAATAATGGAATTCTTGAACCAAGTATAGTCAAAGGTCTAGAACAGCAAGTTCTAACTATGAGAGAATTGTGATGATATAAGACTTATTGGAGCAGGAAGCTTGGTTAAATTTCAGGTGATATTTGAATCTATTTTTCAAATGAAGATTTGCATGAATAGAGCAACAATCTATAAAGTAGGGTAAGATAATTTTAAAAAGAAAGTGGTTTAATTGCTAAAACTGAAAAAAAAAAAGCAGCAATGTGGTCCAGGATTATCTGATCATTAAATGACGATAAATGTCCATTAGTATTGTGAATGTAATAGCAAACTACAAAAGTAATTACTTGAATTCACCTTAACTCATAACACAAATTGTGAATAGGCTAAAATGAATCAGAGTCTGAAAGTGACAGATAAATCAAAGAAAATATTCAATAACTTAATCCAGCAGAAAATCAACAAGGAAACAGTGGCCTTAAATGGCACACAAGAACAGGTAGACTTAATTGATATCTTCAGAGAATTTCACTCCAAAGCAGCAATATATACATTCTTTTCAAGTACAAATGGAACATTTTCTATAGCAGACCGCATATTAAGACACAAAACAAGTCTCAATAAATTTTAAAAAGTTGAAATCATATCAAACATCTTCTCTGACCATGTTATGACACTAAATATCAATCACAAGAAAAAAACTAAAAAACACACAATCACATGAAGTCTAAATAACATGTTACTAAACAATGAATGAATGAACATGAGATCAAGAAATATATTAAAAGGTACCTTAAAACAAATAAAAATGAGAACACAACAACCCAAAATCTATGGGACATAGTGAAAGCAGTTGTAAGAGGGAAATTCATAGCATTACAGGTCTACCTCAAGAAATAAGAAAAATCTCAAATATACAATGTAACATTACACTTAGAGGAACTTGATAAAGAACAAGGAACAAAGCTCAAAGTGAAGAGAAGAAAGGAAACAAGATCAGAGAAGAAACTGTAAAAATTGAGACTAAAAAAACAATCCAAAAGATCAATGAAACCAAGAGGTGGTTCTTTGAAAAGATAAACAATATTGACAAATCTTTAACAAGATTCATCAAGGCAAAAAAAAAAAAAGAGAGAGAGAGAGAGAGCACCCAAATAAATAAAATCAGAAATGAAAAAGGAGAGCTAACAACTGACATCACAGAAATACAAAGGATTGTAAGAAAATATTATGAATAACTATATGCAAACAAATTGGATAATCTAGACAAAATGAATAAATTCCTAGAAACATACAGTCTTCCAAAACTGAATCAAGACAAATCAGAAAATATGAATAGACTGATTTCAACTAGTGAGATTGAAGCAGTAATCAAAAAACTCCTAACAAACATAAGTCCTGGACTGAATGGGTTCACACATGAATTTTACCAAACATTCAGAGAACTAATACCTATCTTTCTCAAACTATTCCAAAAAATTCAAGAGGATGAACTACTCCCAAGCTCATTTTACTAGGCCAGCAATATTCTAACTTCAAAACCAGAAAAAGACACTACAATAAAAGAAAATTATAGGCCAATATCCCTGATTAACATGTATATATGCAAAAATCCTCAGCAAAATATTAGAAAACTGGATCCAGTGATACACTGAAAAGATCATACACTGTGATCAAGTGGGACACAAAGTTGGCACCATATCCACAAATCAATACCCGTGATATACCACATAAACAAAATGAAGGATAAAACTCACATGATCATATTAATAGATGCAGAAAAAGCATTTGTTAAAATCCAGTACCAATTTATAGTAAAAGCTCTCAGCAAAGTGGGAATAGAGGGAATATACTCCAACATAATAAAGGTCATATACAACAAAACCACAGCCAACATCATACTCAACAGGCAAAAACTAAAAGTGTTTCCCTTAAGAACAGGAACAAGACAGGGTTGTCTGCTTTTACCACCCTTATTCAGCATAGTAGTGGAAGTCCTAGACACAGCAATCAAATAAGAAAAAGAAATAACTGGCATTTAAGCTGGAAAAGAAAAAGTAAAACTGTCATTATTTGCATATGATATGATACTGTATATAAAGAACCATAAAGATTCCATCAAAAAATACTAGAACTGATAAATTCAGAAAAATATCAGGAAACAAAATAAATGTCCAGAGATTAGTTGTGTTTTTATATACCAATAATCAACTATCAGAAAGGGAAACAAAGAAAACAGCCCCATTCACAATTGTTTCAAAAAGAATAAATACTAGGAATAAATTTAACCAAGGATGTAAAAGACTTATACTTGTAAAATTATAAGACACTGAAGAGAGAAATTGAAGAAGATATAAACAATTGGAGGAATATACCATGTTCATGGATAGGTAGAATAAACAGCATCAAAATGTTCACACTACCCAAAGTAATCTATAGATCCAAAGCAATTTATATCAAGATACCAATGACGCATTCCACAGTACTAGAACAAATATTCAAAAATCATATAGAACCACAAAAGACCCCAAATAGCCACAGCAATCTTGGGCAAGGTGAACAAAGTTGGGGGAACTTATATCAGACTATACTACAAGCCCATAATAATCAAAACAGCATGGTACTGGTATAAAAAGAGACCTATAGATCAATGGAACAGATTAGAGAGCCCAGAAATAAACACACATCTTTACAATCAATTATGTTTGACATAGGAGACAAGAACATACAATGCAATAAAGACAACCTATTCGATAAATGGTGTTGGAAACGTTGGAGAGATACGTGCAAAACAATGAAACAAGACTACACAGTTACATCACATACAAAATGAAACTCAAAACAGTTTAAAGTTATAAATGTCAGACTCAAAACCATAATGCTCCTAGAAGAAAACATAAGCAATAAAATCTTGGACATTTCTCAGAGCAACATTTTTTTCCGCTGTATCTCCTAGGGCAAGGGAAACAAAAGAAAAAAATAAACAAGTGGGACTGCATCAAACTAAAAATTTTTGCACAGCAAAGGAAGCCATCAACAAAATGAAAAGACAACCCACTGAATGGGAGAACATATGCGCCAATCAGTGATCCACCTGATAAGGGTTAATACCCAAAATCTATAAAGAACTTATACAACTCAACAACCAAAATACAAAGAATCCAATTAAAACACGGGCAAAAGACCAGAATAGACACTTCTCCATAGAGGACATACAGGTGGTCAATAAACATATGAAAACATTCTCAAGGTCACTAACCATCAGAAATGCAAATTAAAACCACAATGATATTATCACTTCACACCTGTCACAATGGTTATCATCAATAAATCAACATACAACAAGTGTTTCGAAGATGTGGATAAAAGGGAAACCTTGTGTACTATTGGTGGTAATGCAGATTAGTGCAGCCCCTGTGGAAAATTGTGAGTGTATAGAGATTCTTCAAAAAATTAAAAATGGAACTGTCTTATGATCCAGCAATTCTACTCCTGGGAATACAGCCAAAGAAATCTGAAACATGAATTTGAAAGAATATGTGCACTCCTGTGTTCATTGCAGCACTATTTGCAATAGACAAGATTTGGTAGCAGCCCAAGTGAGTATCAGCAGATGAGTGGAAAACAGTGTTACATTTATACAATGAAACACTTACTCAGCCATAGAAAAGAAAGAAATCATACATTTTATGACAGTGTGGATGAACCTAGAGACCATCATGCTAAGTGAAATAAGCTAGTCAGAGAAAGACAAATACCACATGATTTCACTTACATGTGAAATCTAATGAACAAGCTGAACTAACAAACAAAAAGAGACAGACTCATAGATACAGAGCAGACTGACAATTGGGAGAGGTGGAGGGCTTGGTAGGTGGGTGGAGGGCAAAAATTCTCATAGACACAAACAATAGTGTGGTGATTACCAGAGGGAAAGAGAGGTGGGGGAGGTTAAATAGGGTAAAGTGTGGGAGGAGAAATGGTGACAGAAAGAAACTAGATTTGGATGGTGAGCACACAATACAATGCACAGGTGATGTATTACAGAATTGTGCACCTGAAACCTATATAATTTTATTAACTGATGTCACCCCAATAAATTCGATAAAAACTAAAAAAAAAAGTTAGAACCAGGTCTAATATTACAGTGAATATTGACCACATGGAGTCCCTAATTTCTTGCCATAATTGGAGTTAATATTATTTTACAAGACTATTTTCAACTTTCTTTTTTAGGTTTATAACAAAATTGAAAGGAAGATACAGAAATTTTTCGTATATCCTTGCCCTCAGGCTTGCATAACCTCCCCCATTTTCAACATCACTTACCAACATGGTACTCTTTTTTTTTTCTTGCCAAAGATGAACACATGATAATCACCTAAAGCCCATAGTTTACCTCAGGGTTCACTCTAGGTATTGTACATTCTATGGGCTTGGATAAAATTATAATGGTTTATATCCATCATCACAATATCATATGGAATATTTTCACTCCCCTAAAAGTCCTCTGTGCTCTGCCTATTCATCTCTCCCCTCACCCTCACCCCTGGCAAGCATTGATCTTTTCGTCTCATAGTTTTGCTGTTTTTGGAACATCATATGGAAGGAACCATATGGTACGTAGCTTTTTCAGATTGGCTTTTTCACTTAGTAATATGCATTTAAATTTACTCCATGTCTTTTCACAGCTTGATAGCACATTTCTTCTTAGCACAGAATAACATTATATTGTCTGGACATCTCAATTGCTTCTAAATTTTGGCAATTACGAATAAAGCCATTATAAACATGTGTGGGTGTTCATATAGACATAAGTTTTTAACTCCTTTGGGCAAATACCAACGAGCAAGATTGCTGGATGGTATGTTCAATTTAATAAGAAACCTGTCAAACTCTCTTTCAGAGTAGCTATATCATTTTGCATTCCATCCAGAATGAATCAGAGTTTCTGTTGCTCCTCTTCTTCATTTGGTATTTTAGCCATTTTAATAGACGTATAGTAATATTATGTTGTTGTTTTTATTTGCATTTCCCTGATGACATATAATGTGGAACATGTTTTCATGTGCTTATTATCTACCTACATATCTTCTCAGTTGAGGTGTCTATTAAAGTTTTTGGGTCATTTTTTATTCAGGTTTTTTGTTTTTCTTATTGTTGATTTTCAAGTATTTTTTGTATTTTTTTGCAAATATTTTCTCTCAGTCTGTGACTTCTTTGGTAATTCCCTTAATAATTGTTTTTTGAGAGAAAAGAAGTTCTTACATTTAATAGTCTGCAAATTTATTTCTTTCATGAGCTGTGTCTTTGTTGCTGTATCTTAAAATGTATCATCATACTCAAGGTCATCTAAATTGTCTCCTATGTTGTCTTCTAGGAGTTTTAAAGTTTTATGTTTTACATTCAGGTCTGTAACTCATGGTCAATTAATTTTTGTGAAAGGTGCAAGGTCCATGTCTACATTCATTTTTCTTTGCATATGGATGTCCGCTGTATAAGCATCATTCATTGAAGATGCTGTCCTTGTTCCATTTTATTTTCTTTGCTTGTCAAAGGCCAGTTGACTATATTTCTGGGGCCTATTTCCATTCTGTCTATTCTTCTCTATTGATCTGTTTGTCTATTCTTTCACCAACATATCACTGTCTTGATTACCCTAGTTTTACATCAGGTCTTGAACTTGAGTGGCATCAGTCCTCCAACTTTGTTCTTTCCTTAAATGTTTTGTTGGCTATTCTGGATCTATTGTTTCTCCATATAAACTTTAAATCACCTTATCAATACCCACAAATTAATTTACTAGGATTTTGATTGGAATTGCATTGAATCTGTATATCAAGTTGGGAAGAATGACACCTTGACAATAGTCTTTCTGTGCTGAACATAGACTATCTCTCCATTCTAAGTTGAATCATTCATCAGAGTTTTAGATATTTTTTACACAGATCTTGTACATATATTTTGGGTTTATACTTAAGTATTTTATTAGGGGGTTTGTTAATGTAAGTGGTACTGGTTTTTTAATTTTAGGAAAAAAAGGCTATTTTTAAACTGCCTTTTTGAAAACTATTTATACCCAGGTCAAAATTTATAAATATTATATTTCTTCTTTCCCCTTTTTGTTAAATTTATTGGGGTGACACAGGTTAACAAAATTATACAGTTTTCAGGTGCACAATTCTACATTATATCTGTACACTTATTCACCACTCCAAGTCAAGTCTCCATCCAGCAAAATTTATCCTCTCTATACCCTTTTCTACCTCCCCAACATCCCCTTGGCCCAGCAATCATCACACCATTGTCTACATCGATGAGTTTTTTCTCTTTTTTCATTTTTGCTCAATCCCTCTAATGCCCCACCCAGTTCCCCTAAAGTTGCCTCACACCACATCTGTCCACCTGCTCTCTCTGAGTCCATCCTTACTTTTCTTGTTAAACCATTTTGTTCATTAGGTTCCATATGAGTAAAATCATATGACACTTTTATTCCTCTAACTGGCTTATTTTACTGAACATAATTTTCTTCAGGTCCATCTGTGCTGCTGCAAAGGGTAAGATTTCATTCCTTTTTCTGCCTGAGTAGTATTCCATTGTGTAAATGTACCACAGCTTTTTTATTCACTCATCCGCTGATGAACACTTGGGCTGCTTCCAAATTTTGGTTGTTGTATATAATGCTACAGTAAACAAAGAGATGCATATAGTCTTTCAAATTAGTGTTTTGGGTTTCTTCAGACAAATTCTCAGAAATGGAATCACTGAGTCATAAGACAGTTCCATTTTTAATTTTTTGAGGGAACTCCATATTGCTAAATTCTGTCAGATCCTTGAGTTTTTATATAATATTTTGCTTAATTCTATATTATTTTGATTTAAGAATAAATAAAAATTCTACATTACCAGAGAGAGAGTTTCTATATATGCAGACTCTTTTACATGTACTTTCATGTTTATATATATTTAACATATTATTTATACATTTAATATATGCAACTTACTTATTTATCTTACAAAATATAAAAGATAGATTGCTTTGTAGTTTTTCCTAATGCTTTCGACCTGTTGGGTAGTTTTAAAAACAGTTTGCTGGTTTGCCTGCCAATGAAGTCTGTGAAGTTAAATTGTTTTAAGACAAAGTACAAAGCAGAATACAATACTATTAATTATCCTTAATCATGACTATTAAGATCTATGAAAGTATTGATAGATAAATAAGGAATAAAGTTGTAATGTTTTGGTTAGTGCAAAATCAATAAATATATATTTTTTGCAGTTGATTGATTGATATGAAAATCTTTATATTCAGTTCTCTATCTCATTACCATTTATAGAATATAAAAGTTTTAGTATCTTCATCTGGACATCCATGCGTAATATACCATCAGGGAATGGCTTCATTACTTATGCAAATGGCTGTATTGTCTGCAAAGTTAAGTAAATATTTAGTAATATCATTATATTGCTTGTAATGAAGTTAATAATGATGGAGAAATAATAAACAACCATTGTGGGTTGTTATATAAATGTATTCTAAAATTTTGAAATAATCTAAGTCAGTGTTCTTAGATCCTGATTAAAGTAAAACAATCCAATAATGAATGATGAGGGTTATAAGATTTTAATTTGGATAATACAAAGGAAACAGAATATTGTAAGATATTAAAGAGGAATTCAGCAAAGAATTTGTTCAATAACCTTTTCTCCTAATAAGAAGACAGTTATATAAGAAAGATTTGTATGTATATATGAATCTATTTTTTCAATATATTTCTGCATATGCAAATGGATAATTTTTATGAACAATTCATGTCTGCCATACACAGCCAATAAGTCTTTCATTAAATAAATACTAAATCCTTAATGACAATCCTCCATAGGAATGGGGAAAGCTAACAGCTTAAATGTGAAAAAATGTCACAAACTACATTTCGGGTTTTTTTTTTAATTTCACATAAACTTTTCTAATAATGCTCAACCATTTTATTTCATAACACAAATTAATCTTCATACTTATTACTCATTCTCATATAATTCATCATGGCTTTAATTAGGAGACATTTTCAATATTCCAAAAGGAAAAGAAAACTGCGGATTTAAAAGTTTAGTAATTTTATCAGTACATAGATAGTAATTGAATAAGGCAGAAATCAAACCCTTATCTACCTTAGTCCAATATTGGAGCACTTCTAGGCTACATTTTTTCCATTCAACTGAATTCATAATGAGACTTGTTTTGGGGAATGGGTGTTATTTAGGTGATATAATTGGTTTGAGTAATAAGAAATAATAAACAGTAAAACACATAATAAAGAAAGATTACCTAATGGTCAACCAAATAGCATTTAATTAAAAATAAACCCTATTAAGCTAAAATAATGAATTAAATATTGGTGTTTATTCCTTCATCCTTTTATTAAGAATAAATTTTCTTTAAAAAATCATAAACCCAAAATAATTAAAACTACTTATGGTTTATCTCAGTATTATTTGTAGTTCAGTTGTTAAGTTATATGAAAGAATAAGTGGTAAAAAAAATATATGGTCACTCATTTTCATATTTTACATGATGCCTTCTATCTTCAAATGTGTTTGGTCAGGTTGATTGATGGTGCTTGAAGTAGCTGCAGAACAATAAGTTTTATCTATCAGCTCTAAAACATAAGTATGTCCGGTTACTCATCATTATATTTCAGAAGTACTCGTGGTCATAAAATTTATGCTTATAGAAAATAATGTTCAAGTTTGAAAATTGCATTGGAAGCTCATTACTAAGACCTTCGCATACTCATCTGTACTGATGAATAATCAAAAACTGTTGAGAGAAAATTGTATGCAGTGACTGTTTCTCACTCTGGCTAGACAAACGCCTGGCACTATTTCATACTGCTTTATGGAAAAATAGGTATTTCAAATTTATCTGTCTCAGACATTTTATTTTCTTAAATTATTAGGTTATTAGGCTTGGTTTTCTGTATTAATCAGATTTACAGTATAATCCACAACTCTCTACTTCATTTTATAGATAAATTTAATGTTGTCCACATCTGTTCACACATTTTGCACTGGAAAAGGAGACAAAAACAACATTTTATACACTTGTGTGTATCTGTGTGTGTTAATATATGAGTGTGTAATTTTTTAACCTTAATGTTGGCCCTAAATTTATTTAGGACTGAGACTACAGAAAGCAAGAGATTATGTCACAGTAAACTGCTAATTGGATTATCCATGTTACCTCTGAGATACTGAGCTGTGTCCTATCACCCTTCACATTTTCATGAGAGAATAATGGTAATAGGCATATTCAAAGTTCCCTACAGAGTCTGAAAGAAATGAAATATATTGAATTTGAATTTTTTGTGTGCCAAGCACCTTCCTTAAGTGCTACAAATAGATCCCTTTTGTACAAGCCTTAGGTGTGAAAAACAATACCTTTATCATTATTTTCTAATTCAATTGCGTCACACAATTCAATGTTTAAAAAATGTAATGTAGTTTTTGGTATCACCCTAAATTACTCAGGAGCAAAAGAAGGACACCACCAGCCAATCAATAAGTAAAACGAATCTTAAATTAAAAGCTTTGTGTACTAGCCCCTCCTGATGTAGCTAGCAACTTGGTTTGGTATGCCCCTGCCTGCCTGAGGACCACAGAGCTACTTACACAACTTCAACCACTTTGCTACCTTTCCGGGTCCAAGCATTTTTGTACAAGTAGCTTTTCAATAATTCCATTCACCTTTTGCAGAGTGTTGATCACTTTAGTTTTGTCTTATTTGAGCATTTCTAATAACTGAAAATAAGACATCTCACTAAATATTTGACTAACCTTTTCATAGTTCTGGATTCTCAGTGGAAAAGGGGAAAGGAGAAATGAGCCAACATTTATTGGACCCCAAAAATATAGTTTGTAAGTCAAATAAATTATCTCAATAATGGCTATCATAATTGCCAAAAGCAAGTTCTCTCAGTTACATTTTATAGATTAGGGAAGTAAGATGTAATAGGGTTAAGTAAATTGCTGAAAAATAAAGCTACTTATGACCAGAGCTATCACTTATGTCCAGGTATCTTTTTCCAATCTAGCCAAAATGGCACCATTTGAAAATACTTTTGAGTAATTAGATTACTTTTATTTTTCTTGAATTGTAAAAAAAAAAGGGACCCCACTTAACTGAATAAATGAAAGCCTCAAATTTAAATTCATCTTCACATGCTTTGACCAAACCAGAATCTGATAAAACATGACTTTTCTCCTTTGAGAAGTGTGTGTTTATATACGATGTTACAAAAATTAGGTTAGTCTAATTTAACTTAAAATTATAATCAACAAAATAGCTTTACATCAATGTTGACAAAAAAGGGCTATATAATTTTCTTACAGTTTCAAAAAACGTGGTCGTCTGCTTTAAAGAGTCAGATAAACTGCTCCAGGGAGCCATACACAACAGAATTAGAATAACGCTGACTTAGCTTGCTCATTTTAAACAAGTTTTGATCATTGACAAACTGAATATTTTTAGTTAGTTCACACTTACATTATTTATCTAATAACTGACATTTCTCTGATCTACTTCACTTTTCTTTCTTTTGATGATCCCTTTCTATCTTTTTTCCCCAGTGTTGTATTAATTCAGATCTGACTGAGACCAACACTGAAAATGCCTTAATTTTTTATTTTTGTTTCAAATCACATTTTTAAGTTCATTTCCCCAGGCCATGCTTACTATAAAATTGCATGGTTTTTAAACTTTTTTTATTTTTACTTGAAACTCACAAAAATTTTTTGGAATTACATCCTTAAAATTATTTCTGTATACCTATGAATGGCAGCATAAAGGTCAAAATTTTACATTCATTTATGTATTAATTAGATAATGGAGACCCTCAATGTTCTTTGGTAAAGATGCGATGATACAGAGGTCAGCACTGTTGAATATTAAGGTCTTCTAAGTCTAGTCTCTAACTCAAATTACAGTTCTTTTTGTTGACACATACTTCTTGTAGCTGTCTTATTGATGAACCCATTGGTGAGTTTTTATGTCACTTCAAATAACTATTTGAACCTACCCACGAAATATTCTTTGCTGTGGTTGCTCAAAAGACCAACAATTCTCAGAAAGCTGTAAAACCCAAAAGCTAAAATTCCCTTCGAGTTACCTCTCATTTTGTCAAGTGTTACTTCCCTTATAATTTAACCCATTAGTTCAATGCTAACTTGACAACAGTAAATGACTACCACTGGACGGCCCACGAGGTCATAAACTTTAGCTGTTGTCAAAAACATACATTTCTACAGAATTTAAACAAAGATTGGCAAAAAGTGAAGAGGACTCTGTCTTCGAAAATTATTACAGTATCAGGCAATAATGAATACTATGTACTTATCGCTTGGGAGTACCACCATTTTCCTCACTCCCAGCTCTTCCTTGTGAACAATGCAACTTTACCAGTTTGTGGCTAGTTACAAAAACCAGCAGCTTTTTCCCAGAGGTGGAGGTATTTGTCCGAGAAGAGATGATGGTGACTTAAGCCTTTGGTGGTTCAATAAGGAAAAACCAGATTAGAATGCACAGTTTTGTATCCCACATCATGACAAACAGCAAAACAACTAAAAATTTAATGCAGAGATCCTGGAAGTGGGAGCACCATAGAAATTCTAAAATAAGCTTTGTATATGTCCCCAGTTGCTTCAAATTATACATATATGAGGTAGAACTGAAATATTCTGGTTTAAGAAATGTGAGAGCCAGTGGAGACTTGAGAACTGGCTGCAACTTTGCGTAAGTTTCTCCACGTACTTATAGATGAGATGACAGAAAATAAAAGACTTAGAGGTGTGATACTATAGACTGAGTGTGTCCCTTCCAAAATTCATATGGTGAAGCCCAAATACCTAATGTGATAGTATTTGGAGATGGGACCTTTAGGAGATAATTAGGTTGACCTGAGGTCATGAGGGTGGAGCCTCCATAATAGAATTAGGTGACATCATTATGAGAGGAGCAGGGGACCAAAATACTCTCTCATTATTATGTGAGGATACAGCAAGGAGGTTTCCAGCCTCCAGAACTGTGAAAAATAAATTTCTGTTATTTAAAACGTCCCATATATATTATCTGTTATATTAGCCCAAGTTTAACTAAGACACATGAGCTATCTTACCAAAATTTTTCCACACCATTGTTTTATCACTAAACATACAGGCATGAATCACCTTATAAAAACTAGGACTAAAAGTAAAAAAAAAAATTATAGAAACAGGACAGAGATATCAGTGACAAATATTATAAAGGAGATCGTTTTATAGTTAAGTCAAGGAAAGCCTCAGAAAAATAATAAAGAATCTAAAGCTGCTGCATTATACTATCTAAAATGAGTAATTGTCAACCAAAAATTATTAAACATGCAAAAAATCCAAAAAAGTATATGCATACCTTCTCTTATTTCTTAATTTGTTTATACAACACAATTATTAAAAGTAAAAATTATAGCATAGCATTGTTGGATTTTTAACATATTTGGGAGAAATATATATGACAGTAATAGTACAAGGAAATAAGGACAAAATAGACCTATGCTGGATATAATTGCTGTAATTTACCAGAATTAGGAGAATATTAACCTAAAATAAACTATGTAACTAAATCAAAGATACATATTGCAATATCTGGATGTACTGCTAAAAAATACTCAAAGATATAGTTAAAAGTTCAACAGGGAAATACAATGGTATACTAAAAATATTTCTTTAACACAACAGAAAGCAGTAAAAGGAATAAAAGAAATAAGAATAAAAGGATATGAGTCATATAGGAAACAAATAAAATAGGTAAACTTTACTGCAAAAATTATTATATGAGGTCTGTCCAGAAGGTGGATATGAAAAATAGAGACATTTATTGAAGAAGATACAAGATACAAGAAACATTGTACATAGAACAACATCGCCTCAGTCCCCTTCAAAGTAGGCAACGTAGGACATCACACAGTTCTCCCAATCTCCATCAGCTACCTGGTCATATTTTCCTGAATCTCACTGATGGTCAAAAATCTCTTCCTTTTCAAAAGTGATTTTGGCTCTAAGAAAAGCCAGAAGTTGCAAGGTACCAAATCTGGGCTTTAGGGGGACTGAGTCACCTGGGTGATTTGATGTTTCACCAAAAACCTCTGCAGGAGACGTGATTCATGTGTGGGTATGTTACCTCAATGAAGCTGCTAACCATCAGTTGCCCATAGCTGCAGCCTTCTGAATCATCCTAACAGTTTCCGTGGAGGAATGTTTAAGCTTAATGCAAAATTTGATGCAGATTCATTGCTCTACTCGCTCAGTCAACTGTTTTGAGTGAGATGGCCACGCAGTCCACATGCTCACTCAACGGTGTCTACCACCCCCAACTGACTCTCACAGCGAAGTTGTCATTACTCACACATGCTCATTATATTAACAATGGCTGGGCTTTTTCCAGACAGACCTCCTATATCTCTGATGTAAATATACTAAATACTCCAAATAAAGGACAGAGATTGTCACACTAAATAAAAATGTCAAGATACAACTCTAGATTACATAACAGAAAAACCATGTAATTTCAGTATAAAAATATAGGTTGAGAGTAGAGGTAAAGAAAAGATATACAAACCAATCAATCAGTAAAAATAAAAACTGGGGCAGAGAGAGACTTGACTTTGGGTGGAGAGCACACTATGTAGTATGTAGATGAGGTGTTATAGAGTTCTATACTTGAAATCTGTATAGCTTTATCAGCCAATGTCACCCCAAATAAATTCAATTAAAAATAAAATAAAAACCTTCTCAATTAAAAAAAAATGGTGTGGATATATTATCAGGAAACATAGACTTTGAGACAGGAATATTTCTACATATAAAGAGAGATATTTCATGATGACAATAAAATGACAGAGCTGCCAGTCAATGCAGTGAATAAGCTAGGATTTTAATATATAGATCTAGAAGGAATATGGGAAACTTAAACAACATTATTAACTAAGTTGACTGCATTGATATATATTATAAACTACACTAACAGTAATACAATACACATTCTTTTTGAGTGAACCTAGAACACTCTCTGGGATAGACCATGTGATAAACCTTCATAAAAACTTTCAATAAACATTTTTAAAATGTTAAAGTTAAATAAAGTATGTTCCCTGAGCACAATGGAATTAAATTAGAAATCAACAGCAACAAGAATGGAAATCAAAATGTGTAAAGAGCATACTTCTAACTATCAAGTGTCAAAGAAGAAATCATAAGAGAAATTATAAAAGATGCTGGAAAAAGTTAAAATGCAAATCTAAACACATGTGATACAAAAAGCTAAAGCAACACTTACAAGGAAACTTCATAGCTTAATGCTTACACTTAAAAAGGAAAAGACAAAAATATAAGTATTCTATGCTAATGTTAAGAAGTTACAAAAAGAATAATCAAACATAAAAATTAGAAAATAGAAAGTAATATAGGTCAGATAGAAAGCTAAAGAAAGAAAACAAAAAGAAACTTACAAAAGTTTTTATATCTACAAATTGAAAAACATTTAGTCAAGGAACAAAGAATAATAAAAAGTAAACTACCAAAATCAGAAATGAAAGAGATATCACTACTGATTGGATAGGAAATAAAAGAACCATAAGAAAATATTATGAACATCTTTATGTCAACAAATAGAATAACCGATATGAAATAGATGGACACTTAGGAAGATAAAAAAGAAATTCCAAATCGACTCAAGATAAAATTGAAATGTAAATAGACATCTATCATCTACCAGAATTTAGTGAGTAGTTCAAAATTATAAAACTAAGTCTTGGCACATAAGACTTTACTGGTAAAATCTACTAAATACTTAAAGAAGAAATAATACTATTCATATTTATAATTGTTTTCAGAAAATGGGGAAGTAGAGAAAACATTCTATTGGGGCAAAAAAAGAAAACTGAATAAGTCTTCTCAATAACATAGATGCAAAAAACCCTGAGCAAAATACTAGACAACTTAATCCAACCACATAAAGAAGGGGTTACAAATCACAACTAAGTGAGGTTAATCCCAGAAGTGCAATTTGGGTTAATATTCAAAAATAAATGGCTATAGTACATCACATCAAGGGGTAAAGACAGAAACCATATGATAGTCTCAATAGGTGCAGAAAAAGTATTTTGCAAAACCTAGCATCCATTCGCGGTAATAAAATCCCTCAGCACTGAGAAATAAAAGCAAACTCTCTCTACCTGATAAAGGGGCTCAATTAAGAAATCAATAGCAGATCATTGTTTCTCTGGAGACTGGTGGAATTGGAGATTCAAAGTAAAGGGGGTGTGATTCAATTATTCTAAAACCGGGTTGTGAATATACAACAGTTGTTTAACCTTATGAATTTCCTGAAATTCATTGGTTTGTAAACTTAAAATTGGTCATTTTTTTAGTTGAATGTAAATTATACTTCAATTATCCTGTAAACAAAAAGGTATATGGAACAGTTTTTGATAGGCTTTTTACATTCACTACTTAGAATAACTTGATTTTACCTTTCTTTCACATAACTTGAAATAAAACTACTAAAAATTATAATATTTGGAAGAGTTAATTTAGATTTTTGCCTCATATGTGCACCTATGTTGACAGAAAAGATCACTTCAAAACTAAAAATACTTTACATAAAAAAATAGATTCAGAAGCTTAGTCATTAAAGCTTCCAAGTTACATTTATTTCTGTTTTTTCCCTTTACAGCTGCAGTTCAAACTAAAAATAGATATTGAGCTCAATTTTTTCCTCTAACACTTTCTTTAGTTATTGCATCTGCCTCCAGTAAAAATTAATATGAATCATACTCCAAGTGCCTGAAAGAAAAATAAAGATATTTTCCTAGAGTCAACATATCTTTTTAAAAATGAAAATTTCAAACACCGTCTGAACAGAATGAAACCAAAAACTACATGTCCCCCAAATGGAAATTATTTTTAACAAGAAAAAGAATCACTGCTAAATAAAAACACACATTATCAAAGATTGCTTCCTTACATTTGTTCCCAAAAAAGTTAATTTAAGGTGTATGTCCATGCAATATGAGTGTACAACATTCTGGTGAGTTTTTTTCAGATAAAAGTGAATGTGTTTAAACACAGCTTAACATCAATATCATGTCATTTGACAAAATTAGATCATTTGTGTTTCGGTATCTCAACAATAGTGATGGTACCATTTTCAGATATGTCCTAAGTTCTTGATTCCAATCCCTAAAAGGCAAAGTGACTGACCTTTATGTGTGTGAAAATGATATTTTTCCTAAGTCTATATTTAGCAAATAATGTAATGGCCACAAAAATTACATCTACAATAACAAAAATATGCATCCAATATTCATGTGCTCAGCCCTATATACATTATTACATTTATACTCACACCAGTTGTTTGAGGTGAGTGATAGGAATTCCACAATGAGTCTTCTTAGTGGAGTCAAGGAATAATCTTAAGATCAGAGGTAGTGGAAGACAAATGAAGATGATTACGTTTTTGGCAATTAATAGAAAGATATATGGGCTGGGTTATTTCTCCCTATTTATAGCAATTGACTTATATTTATACCCCAAATCAAGCATTACATTTATGCAGCAGGAGTACAGAAACAAACAGAACCCTCCAAATGTGCATTTAATCAAAATATAGTACAGCCCCTGACAACTTACAGCTCACCTGAGGAATAACAACACTGTCGCCACACCCAGAAAACAAGCTGGCTGGTGAGAACACTGTGTATCCTCACAGTATGTAGCTCACCCCACACCAGTCCCACAAGAATCATTACTGCTGTGCTCTCCACACCCACCGTCACCCCGATGCCATACTCGGAGGCAGAGCTCCTAAACAAAACCTGCTGTTCACTGCCAGAGACAAGAGGTGCGTACTTTGGCTAAGGAAATATGTCGTTACAGGTAACCTCTATTTTAGGTCTTGAAATAGAAATGCTAATAGAAAATAATCAAAGATTGAAAAATTTAAGAGAATCCAACCACTGAAGAAGGGCATCAAATCCACCTGAAAACAATTAGATAGCGAAGAACTAATAGAAGATGATGAAGAACATTTAAAATGATAGAGAGGACATATATACAGAAATTAAATTTTCCCCAAAATACTGTTATATAAAAAGGAAGTAATTTGAGGTGCTGGAAATTAGAACTGTAATTGACAAAATTTACAAAGAAAAATAAACCTCAAATAATAGTTAAAAACATGCCTGAAAGGTTAAATCAGTGAACATGAGGCTCTAGCTGAGGATTTCTCCCAAGAATCAGTTAATATAAATATATACAAATTATTAAAGGAGATTTTAGAAATTCACAGACTAGGTTCATGACCTCCACAATCCAGCAGCAATTCTAAACATAGCGGAGGGAACTAGAAAGAAGATATCTGAAAATAAGTGATAAATAGATATTACTCCTTATCAAAGGAGACAGTTTGTCCAAGATTGAAGGCAGTAAGTATCTGAGCAATAATGAAAGATCAGTGAAGTACACACACACACACACACACAAACTTTTACTGTTAGAAAAACACGCTAACAGAATCTTTCATGATCTGTGGCTAAGGCTCTCTGTGCCTAATGTAGAACCTTCATTTTCTAATCCCTAAAAATGCTCCCACATCTCTGCTACCTCAGCAAGTATCATGGCATTGGAGAACTGTGGAAATCTAGGCAACTGCCAAGGTGGTTGGCCAACACAGGCTGATGGATGATTAGGTGCACTTAGAAATTCGCTTAATGATCACAAAGAATAATTGAGGAAAAATTGATTTTCTAATGATAAAATAGAAATGTAATTTTTTTTTGCTCAAAGTATTGGATATTTATCATGCATTTGCCATCTGAAGATTTATGAACTATATAATTTCTTAGGAAGCATATTAGAACATTACTTCTTTTGTTACTATAATTAAAATAACAGTCCTTTTTGACCCAGCAATTCCACTGCTGGGAATATATCCTAACAAGCCCAAAACAGTACTTATAAAAAACTTATGCACTCCTGTGTTTATAGCTGCGCTTTTACAATAGCCAAGTGCTTGAAACAACCTAAGTGCTTATCAGTAGATGAATGGATTAAAAAACGGTGGTACATTTACACGATGGAATACTACATAGCACAAAGAAAGAGGAAGGAATTCCTACCCTTTGTGACAGCATAGATGAAACTGGAGACTATTGTGCAAAGTGAAACAAGTCATTCAGTGAAAGACAAATAGCAAATGATCTCACCTATAGGAGGAACTTAGTGAACAAAATAAACTAACAAGTAAAACAGAACCAGAGACATGGAAACTGGGACCCCACTGACAGCTGCTAGAGAAAAGGGGGGAGAGGAGAATGGTAGAAAGAAGGGGAGGGGACTAGCCAAAGAACTCACGGACATGGACAACAGTGTGAGGATGGACCTCAGGAGCGTGGGTGAGCTGGACAGAGGAGGGCAAAGGGGGAAAAATTGGGACAGCTGTAATAGAATAAACAAGAATAAAAAAAGAATAAAAAATGAATAAGTAAAATGACTGTCCTTTTTCATTCCATGAAAATATGAGACTGCAATTGCTTTACATTCTTGACAAAACTTTATATTATCTGTTTTTTAATTTTGTTTTAAAATTTAGCCATCCTAGTTTTAGTCATATTTTATAATATTAATTTGAATTTTACAAATGTTAATGATGTGAAGCATCTTTTCATGTGCTTATATGCCATCTGTGTATATTATTTGGTCACATCTGTGTGAAACATTTGCTTATTTTTAATTACTTTGTTTACTATTTATTGAATTTTGAGAGTTCTTTATGAAATCTAGATAGAAATCTTTTATCAGAAATATAATCTGAAAACATTTTCCTAACTTGTGGTGTTACTTTTTTCACTCTTCATAGTGTCTTTTGAAGAGCAGAAGTTTTTTATTTTGATGAAGTACAATTTTTAATTTTTAATGGATTATGCTTTTGGTTCTGTATCTTAAAAATCCTTGCCTAACCAAGATGACAAACATTTTCCCTACATTTTTTGGGGTTTTTTAAAGTTTTATTTATTTTATTTTAGACAGAGGGGAAGGGAGGGAGGGAGAGAAACATCAATGTGTGGTTGCCTCTTGTGCGCCCCCTAGTGTGAACCTGTGCCCTGACTGGGGAATCGAACCAGCGACCCTTAGGTTCGCAGGCCAATGCTCAATCCAGTGAGCTACAGCAACCAGGGTTTTTCCTATATTTTCTTCAAAACTTTTAAAGCTTTAGAGATTACATTTTGTTGTGCGATACATTTTTTAAGTTTGCATGTGATGCTAAGTAAAACATTAATATTTTGAAAAACATTAACTTTTTTCCAGTAGAAACTTACCCCATACATTGTCGATTGTAAAATTTCAGCTGACACTGATGGTCAATTGTAGGAGACTTTCAAGTGATTGATGACTGTACAGAGGCATAGAGTATAGCTGTAATTTATGCTTGCACTGTTGTATAGCAAAGTATTCTTTAGAGACAAATAGTCAATAACTAAGGCTACTTTCTTATTTTTATTTTAAAGAACTATCACTGAAGGAACGATCAATCATTTAACAGTTATTTTTAGTGTAAAACATAAGTAGTATTGACTCTAAAATTTTGAGTAATGAATTAGAAAAATTAAGATTGATGGTTCTGAGGGGTAAATATAGTACCATTGCAGTAACAGTGGGATTTAAAGATAGTTTTTCCACATCCCCAACTATGACACCTTCCTACATAATAGTAATCTGATGATAATTCACAGAAAAAGGTAGAGACAATCCTTAGGAAACAATACTGCTATCTCTGCAATTCGATTTGCCAGTTGGATTAGTTTATTGTTTATATAATGAACAAATCTTTTTTCAAATTTAACTTCATTAAATTTAGTTACAAATGTAATCAGTACCTTTGTATGACAGTAGAATATCCCTAATTATTTCTTTTGAATCCACACAATTATGCAAAACTGAAAACTGTTAAGGAAAAGAGTATTTCAATGGATACTTTATTTCTCAGATTAGCAGGTGTAAGTCAGAGATGAAATATATAAACATAAACTTTCTTGACTCTTTGCAGCTTACATAATTTACTTCCTAATCAACCATGTGCAACATCAAAGAAAAAAAATTGTGTGCCATTTTCCTGACTGTTATAAGTCTAGACATTAATATTGGAAGCATATGCCTAAACTGGGAAAATAAATAAGGTGGTATGTAGCATTTGTCACATTCTTTTGATGAGTTTTTTCCTCTGAAATCACTTTATTTCAAATTTTTATGTATTTATAATTAACATGTTTCTACTCAAAACTCCCTTAATACAAAACTAATTTAATTTTTGTATAAAAATGAACCATTATATAACTTGGATAACGCTTATGACTTATTTTGTTAATATTTCATAGTATTTTTCTTTTCTTAAAAGATTTTATTTATTTATTTTTAGAGAGGAGAAGGGAGGGGAAAAGAAAGGGAAAGAAGCATCAGTGCATGGCTGCCTCTTGAGCGCTCCCACTGGGGGCCTGGCCCACAACATAGGTATGTGCCCTGGCTGGGAACTGAACTGGTGACCCTTTGCTTTGCAGGCCAGCACTCAATTCACTGAGCCACACCAGCCAGCGCAAGTACTTTTTTTTTTTTTGTCTGAAATTTAATGTCACCCAATCATTTCTCTCTTTTGCCTGTTTATTGTTGTTGTTGCTGTACTATAATGTAGTACACACACGCACACGCGCACTGCTTCACTCCACTTTGCTTCACAACCAGATGGAAGTAAAAATAACTGAGTCAGCCTATGAAATCCAAAATATTACCCCTCCCCCAGATAGGCAGTTTTATTGACTTCTGTAGACATTTGAGATTTATACTAAATTCACGATTTAGGCGATTAGTCACACAGCCGCTGACAACACTATAGTGCCTCTTCCACAGCACGGTTTGCCTTCTAACTTCTGGCAAGCTTGGCTTGGTCTCAAAAGGAAATGGCTGGCATCTATATGGATAGATTATATGTTTCTTTCTTTTCCTTCTAAACTGACCATTAAAATAGAGTCTTCTTCCCCCACAAGGGAAAGGTAAAAGAGGGGAAAAAATTAATAAACAGGTGAAATAAAAATACACTTTGAAGGTAACATCAAATGTGAGGAGAAAAGCTTCTAAGATTTCCCACCTAAACAATGGGAAATATAAACAAGCAGAAAATATTTGGCATTACTGTCTGATTCAGAAGATTGTTAAACCACAGTAAATAGCTGGGGGTTAGTAATAGAACTCCTGCCACTTATATAAATGTTTCAAGAGTAAGATGTAAGCACATGTAGAAACTTCCATTAGTCAAGAAAATGCAAATCAAAGATTCAGGGCTAGGAGGAAGAGAAGCACCCCCTTAGGGGAAAAAATTAAGAAAGTAACCAGAAAACAGTGATCAAGATAATCAATATTTTAAAACAACATTTAAAAGATCAATATAAAAATCTATGATGAAGAATTTTTATTAACATTTTAAATGAAGACAGGATGTGCTGGCTGAGCCACAGTGAGGTACCTGGTAGAGTGCACATGATTTAAAAAGACTGGGGTTCCAAGCGTTGCCAAGGATGTGGACCAAGTAGAACTTTCAACTAGAATTTGCAACATTTTTGAAAATTTCTTTACTAGCTTCTCATGAGGTTAAACATACATAGAGCCTGTGACCCAGAAAACTCACACTCATCCTGGCATACCCCAAGAGAAGTAAAAAGATTTCTTTCTACAAAAAGACTTTTTATACAATATGTTCATAGAAGATTTATTATTAGGTTGAAACGGGGAAACAATTTGGATGTTCATCAGCAGAAAAAAGGATAACCAAAACATGTCATATTTATCACATGCAACTTTCACAGAAACTATGTGAAAAGATTAGATGTATGATTTCATATATATATAAAGCTCAAGAACAGGCAAATTAATCTGCAGTAGTAGAAATTAAACAAGCAAACACAAAAATACAAATAAACATATTCCCTGGAAATGGACTGACAGAAATTGTTAGACATGAGCAGAAAAAAAATTTATTTTTCTTGTTTTGGGTGTGTACATTTGCCAGACCCATTTAATCCATAATTAATATCAACACATGTGGAATATACCTGCATTTCAAAATGGAAAAAAGGAAGATCAGAGTAACATTTCTAAGTCTTTTTTTTTCTCTATCATGTCCATAAGTAGCAATTTTGGACTTTTTTCCCTAATTGCCCCTCCCCCATGAAATTTTAATATCATAGATATATCTATTTTTATATTTTCCATATATCTGTACTTTATACATAATGTGCAAAGATATCTTTACTCCCATCACAACAATTTATTTTCACTTGCTTGGGGCAATATTAATCCCTGCCAAGAATGCATGGACTAGAATTAGATGGTCACACAGTAGCTTTCAGAACCATTAAAGTAAAAGGTGCTAATTAATTCCTTTTAAATAACCATATAAGAGGTTATGAAACAATTTTTGGAGAAATATAGCAAAAAGTTTCAGATAATTGTTAAGAGTTTTATGAAAGAATCTTGTCAAATAAATTCATGCCAATGTCTCCTAAAAAATAAAAATTAATTAATATTTAAAATTTTGTTATAATTCCCTTACTCCAGGGACCTCAGTGAGATATTGGCTCAATAACTAAAATACTTAGTGAGGAATAAAATTTATTTTCTTGGAAAGTTAAAGTAAGAAAAGTGAGTATATATTTGAAGTAGTGTTCAAAATTTAAGAACAAATGTTAAATATAATGCATAAACATTTCTGGACAAAAAAATAAATTTATTTTATTCATTAATAGCCATCTGTATTAAAGAAACCTTTCAAATAGGTTTAAACTGATTGTTTATTCTGCATCAGAAATGATACCTCAAGCAAAGTGGAAATAGAAAACTGCTTCATTAATTTATTTCAATAGTTATCTATATACCCTTAATTTTTTCCTCTTTCCCCATTGTAAATCTTCCTTTAAAAATTCCAAATTAAAAACTTCTTGCTGCTTTTACATTTTTAGAATTGGATATATTCCGACAATATAAATGAAGTTTTTCTTTTACCATTTGTTCACAATAAATAGCTTTAGCATCTCAGTGGTCATCAGAGTTATAATTGAATATTTAGTCCATATTTGTCCTATATTATTTGAATTTTACATGACTGACAAAGCTATTCTTTGTAGTTGTAAGCTATATTATGGTGTTATATCAGGCAAATGAGTGTTTGATGGGGTGCGCTAATGTGAGCTGAAAATAAAACCCCATCTGTTCACCTTTTAAACTGCAGAAGCACCGTGGATATTGGGTACCACATAACTTAATGAAACACAAGTAAAAATTTGATTATTTTTATCTATCTCTAAGAGTGAAATCAGGATACTTTTAAGATGTAACAATTTATATATGATTCCATGGAATGCAACAAATTCATAATTTGTCAAAATAAGTCAAACATAAATAAATGTAAAAAATCCAGTGACTGTTTTAAGTCCAAAATAAAACACATAAGAATGTATACTATATAATTATGATCATTTCCTCCCAGTACTTGAATAACATTATAAATTTTAAAATAAGAATATACCCATATATTGGGTTGGCCAAAAAATCCATTTAGGTTTTGTTTGTTTGGGTTTTTTTTTTCCGTAAAATAAAAGACTTTTTCATTTTCAGCAAATCTTTATTGATTTGGATATTTTGAGTATGCCAGCCATATACCATGACATCTCAATTAATGTCTCAGTTTGATTGCTATTAACTTCAACTGGTCTGCCCAACCATGGAGCATCGTCCAGTTAAACCCTCCAGCATGAAACTTTGCAAACCATTTTGACATGCTCGATCAGTCACAGCATTTTCTCCATACACTGCACAAACCTTCTCTTGCATTTCAATTGTGTTTTATCTTTCTTGAAATAATAAAGCATAATATACTGAAAAGGTTGCTTTCTTCCATTTTCAATATTAAAATGGTTAGACAAAATTCACCAATTTTGATAATTTTTTCACGCATGTTGATATGTCATGTGTCACAGCACAACCTAACAAAATTGTTTTGAATTAATACAACAGTTAAAGACAACTAAGCACTATCAGAGCCATCTTATAGAAAAAACCAAATGAACTTTTTGGTTAACCCAATATATTTCACATATAGAATAGTTTATCTATTGGAAAATGCACATAATTGCTTATGAATTATAATGCTATGGCTAAGTAAAGTAAACCATATTACTTCATTTATTTTACTTTCATAGCCTTTATATTCCCTTATGCATCAAAAATATTTCTTAATGTTTTCTGTGCTGTAAATAGTCTTGTTGGGCTTTACCGAGTAAAAATCCAAAATAAAAAATATGTTCTTACAAACCCATTGTGTTGTTTGATATAGCTCAATAATGCACCTTTGCTAAAAGTATTTTAAAATTAACATTTAATATTTAGTATTTGTTGTGGATATTTTATTATGCCATGATGAAGAGACAAATTTGAAGTCAGACATAGTCCTTTTACCCACTTGTACGATCCACTTTTGATAGCTTTTTAAAAAAACATCTGCAATTATTAGTTTATTAGTATCATCCAGGACTCAGATGTTCAGTATTCCTCCTGAACTTGCATAAACAAATGCAAATAGGAAGATCTGAGTCAAAATTATATAACAAAAGAGTACTCTATCACAAAAGTGTGTAAAATGACATGAAAACTACTGACACCCCGCTATTATTTTGAGATATACAACATTCAATGTTTGAGTAGAACAGTGATTTATCTTTCTATACAATATAGTACTTGATGGCAATTTATATAGAAAGATAGGTAAGAGATATAGATAGATGACTGACAGGTAGGTAGGTGATACACAGATGATAGATAGATGATAGATGATAGAAGATGATAGATAGACAGATGATAGATAGATAGATGATAGATAGATAGATACATAGATAGATACATAGATAGATACATAGATAGATTATAGATATAGATAGACCAAGACAGAAATAGTCTCTTGAGGCAGAATTATTTTCTTTTGCAGTGATGACCTCATTGCTTTCTTTATCTTTGACAAGGGTAAATATACTTGTATGTTCTAGATTCTTTACTTTTGATTTGCCTATTGATTCATACACAGATGTTTTTGTCAAAACCAAAATAACTTGAGATGCAATTGCATGAAATATTGTTGGAAAATACCTGCTCTCTACTAGTAGAAAGATTTTGAATCAACTGCTGTTAGACTATGCTTCTGTCTGAGATGTCCCAGTTTCTCTTCCGACATCACTTTGAGGATGCAACTTGGTTTCTATTTTCTTACCTAAACCACTGGTCTAATGGCTTAAGTTGATGATTATATTTGGTTTGACAGAGTGCCCATATAATTTATTATCCAAAACAGAGTCATTTTAAAAGGTGAAATTGGATGCTAGTATTAAATATACTGGAAAATAAAAGCATTAATCCAAACTATCGAGGGAAAACTTGGATGAGTGCTCAATTGAAGTTATGATCACATTAGGCCAGGATTTCTGGTATGTGTCCTTCATCTTTATACAGTGATGCCACCTGAACACAGTACTTCTCACTTGACCCAGGGTTGGACTGACTAATGCACCTTTAATTTTATGTGTCCATCAGGAGAGATGAAGATGTGATTTCTCAAATTAACATTCACCTATACTTCTCTGCTTTGCCTTATGAGATCTTCAGGTCAAATTCCTCTCTAAATGGGTCATGTCCTCTGCTCCGATTTAGACAGCTCAACAAGATGTCAGCTAACTTAACACTTTAGAACTAATCTCTTCATCTCTGGAAGTCTGATGAAACAGTAGGTAAATTTTTATACATGCTATACTTTGATAAAGAGATTCTCAATGTGTAGTGAAAAGAAAAAAAGATTTGTTTCCAAACATTTTCTGTAATTTTATATTAAAGAAAAAATACATATCAAAGTGAATGTTATTAATGAAAAATCCTTATCTATTTTACAGGAGTATTATGGAATTTAGGTTTTTTTAAGTTTTTAGGTAAAACATAATGAAATTGTAAACAAGCCAAGATGGAATTAATTAGATGCCTGAATGAGCAATCTCTTTGAGTACAGTTCTTGACAAGAGTAGATAAGCATTTAGAAAGGATTTCCTACTGTTGTGGGAATAGCACCAATATTCCAAGGCAGTGAATTTTGAAATTAAAGCCATAAAAGTAAATAATTTTGAGTCAAATGTTTTATGAAACAGAATACAAACAGTTAAGACATTATAAGCAAAGAAGAGGGGGATTTAGACAGATGTTTCTGACTTGCTGGATATATTATTACATAATCACAGCACTCAGGAAAACATAGTCAAATAAACAATAATATATTGGTTAAATAATGTAAAGACTTTTGATAATAGAGCTAACAGAGAAAATGTGAGGGTGAATAAAAGACAGATTATTTTTAAAGGACTATAACATAATGCAATTTGACATTTGATGCACAGGTTTGTGTTTTGTTAAGAACAAAGCACAGGACTTAAACTATTTTCATGAAAATGTATATTACATTTTCATTTTGAGGTAGGTAGACATTACATATTTACAGACGGTGTATAAGACTTTTAAACATAAGGGACTTTTATTTTTTACTCATATGTTGCTCTTGAACTATCTAGACACATCAGAGCCACACTGGCTGCTTAATAAGTGGTGCTTAATGACACGCCAAAGGTCAATGCCAGTGCCATCTTGTGATAATAAATATTAAAGAAAAGGGGTTAAATAATCTGTATTTTGTTTTCTATTTACTGAAAATTCAGAAGCTCTTTTTTCAAAAGTAAAAAATGTCAATAGAATATGACTCAGGTTATTTGAGATGTTGTTCTTTGATGTGATTCCACCTTCTTATCAATATTTTATTGGACTCAGCCATTCTTCCATTTTACTGGGCATGTCTTGTCTTATTTCCTTTAATAAGCCTAAATCTGCTTTCAAATCTCTGTACCTAATTTTCTTCAACCAATTAAGTGTCTACTATGCAGGACAACCCAGCCAATGTATTGTAATTTTGAAAATGTTACCTTGTATTATTTTCTTCCTTCATTATTTTGGCAAGTTCCTGTTCAGTTAGAATTGAGAACCAGATGATTCTACTAAAGAGTTGTTTAAGAGAACTTTATCTTTACAGAACTTTTATTATATAGAAAAACATACTTATTTAAATAATCACATATCATTTAGAGCATTTCAATCAACACTATGGATAAATTGTGTTTTTGAAGACAACTCATTAGCTAATCAAGATCTAACAGTAAAAACTGAATGGTCCATTTACTACATAGAGATTATTTTCTATTAAATAATATACTTAAAAGGAGAAGCTTTCAGAGAAGAAGAAGTGTGTATATATGGGAAACTCCTGCTGTATACAGACATAATTTAATCAACAAACCAATACATACATTTTTACATCCTCATTTCATCTAATTAAATAGAAATTCCTGCATGTTATAAAGTTTTCATGTTTTGGTTTTCTTCTCCCCTGAAGTCTTAACTACTACTTCTCATCTTGATTAACACAGTGGGTAGTAATAAAAATCAAAGTTAAATAATATTTGCTTATTTTGCAGTTGGACAACGTGTTTATTAATTGATATTATGTCTTACTATCCAACATGAAGTGATAGATTACAAGAATAGAATTAAAATAATTCTGGATTTGAATTCTAGCAAATCTACTGGTATGTAAATCCAAGAAATGGCTATTTTGTATGCTTTAATGGAAGGGAAATAACCTTTTATACCATAAAGAGTCAGTCAGCCTTTTAGTAATACTTTGTTTTGGTACAGTGTTCAGTAAAATGTTTGCCATTGAATAATATTACAGACTGTTGCACATTATCATAAAAGTTCTGAACATTTAGTCCAAATAGATGTGTAAGTGTGTGTTATATGTTTAATGTCACTATAGTCATGCAAATACTCTTGGGCATATATGCAACATGTGTTTTCATGTATGTATATGGGATGCATGTGTGTGTGTGCACATGGATGTGCTACAGTTGTATTTTAACATCCTGGTAGAGGGCACGCTATGAGATAGAAGAATCCATCTTTGAACCCATTAATCATCAGTTTAATAATACTTTTTCTGTATTTGCTTAATTAGCAGATCTAATCTTATATTGGGAAGCAGAGATCTGAACTTTTAATATAGAGTTTTCAGAATTTACTACATGACATTTGATTAGTCATTTAATTATTCTGTGCCTTATATTATGCATCATAAAATAAGTTTAGAGTAAATGTATAGAAAGTTGATATCTTCAATTTTGAATTTTTATGGTTTTTCTATAGCTAAAATAAATTCCTTTCAAATTCTCATTGCAATGAATTTTTTCCAGAGTTAGATTAGAAAATGTTCCTCTGTGATCATCAGCATAGAAACTAAAATTAGATATTTTCACGAGGGAAAATAAAGAAGGATTCTGCCACCTCCCCCCAAATGAGTTTAGCTACCAGCTTTATTATCTACCTCTTTGCTTGACCAAAATTTTGCTGAACATTCCTAATTTTATAATACTGCAATACATCAGCAGAAGGAAAAGCATTATAAAAATTTTTAGTGCCTGTCATTGTTTAAATAAAATTGAATTATGAGTTTTATATAAGTATATATATTTTTAAAAGCAGGGGTAATAATATATTGCATTTACTGAGTGTGTGCTATGTGAAAGTTGCTGTGCTAGACCTGTTATAAGAGTCAATTTCACTTCTCAGGAAAGATCTATGAAATTGATTATATTATAGAACTTGGTAACAGACTTTAACTCAGAAAAAGTAGCACCTCTAGTATTAAAAAAAGAAAACTTTTCTTAATCTCATAAAATTATGGATCAAGAAAATCTTCATCCACTTCCCTGCCTCTAGGCTTGACTCTACATAAAACATCCCAGAAAAATTAAAATGTATCATTTTTTGAAAACCTTCAGGGAAAGTAATTAATTCCTCCCTTAAAATTTAAGGAAGTTCTACTGTCAGCGAATTTTTTTCTATCTAATCTTGATTCTTTCTTTTACACATTCTAAAACAATAGCTCTTCTAACTTTCAGAGAAATTATATGCCATTAACATATTTCATGTGATAAATTGTTATATATGATAACTTTTAAATACTGATGCAAAGAGAGTTAATTGTGAAATTGGCAACACTGCCTTGATTTAAGCTAGTGGCAAAGATAGCCCACTAGTGAGAGTGAGGTTAGAGAATTTAAAATCCTCTGGGAAAGGGTTAGAGATATGTTAACTTGTTTTAGCAATGAGAACAGGGAAGGTAATAATCATGACACCTGGTTCTTCACATAAATGACCAGAATAGAAGGGAAGTGGGGAAGAAGGCTAAGAGAGAGGCCCAAGTGCACAGGACAACCTTGGGAACTAGGGATATGAAATCTATTGTGATGGTTCCCCTACAAGGAAACATGCCAATCTTCTTATCACTGTCTCATATATGTTGTTTTGCTGAATTTTTATTTCTTTCTTTGTTCTTTCTATTTGTATGTTTTTAGGAACAATTACTATTCAAGTCTCTATTATTCCATTCTTTCCCCTTCTTTAGCCGTTTCTGGAAAAGAAACAATTTTCTATAAGTTTGGCATAAGCAGTAGGTAGGGAATATTGTGGCTACACACACACACACACACACGCACACACAAAAAGGGTGAGTAATTTTTGTTTGTTTTGTTGCATGAGTCTATGTGCCAACCAGCTGTTCCTTTTAATATTTTTAATCAAAATGTATTCTAGTTCAACTATGAGAAAGTGTTGCATTCCTTCATTTGTAATGAAAATGTAGTATCTTTGAAAACATCCCATATAAGTTTTACCTAAAGTGAGAATTAAATGATTATATGTATATGTATATGTATATGTATATGTATATGTATACTTAAGCCATAGTTTTCCAATAAAACTAAAAATAAGCAAGAATAAAATAATAAAAAATAAATAAAACCTGAAATTAAAATTTAAAAATTATCTCTGTTAAAGTGGGAAAAGAACTCTAAAATTTTAAAGCATAAAGGAATTAATACAAAGAATGTCAAAATCTAAATGCTATAACAGTAAAATTGTACCTGGGTAACACTTGACAGATTTTCTTTGAAGTATCCACAACAAAAAGGATGAAAATAATTGGCCTAAGCATTAAACTTAACTTGGAATAGGAACAATAAAATAAAACAAAATGGGAGAATGAAATTATTGAAGTTAAAATTAATAAAATATAGGAAAAACAGATAAAGGGAAACAAAGTTTGCCACAGCAAAATATGCCTTTTGGGATATTGATTCTTTTAAGCTGGTTATTTTTAAGAAACCAAAGACTAAGGAAGAACTTTTGACTTTCCTACCCACCCTTCAATTGTCTAAAAGAAATTACACAGAGGACCTGCTCCCGGAAGGGAACGATCATCAGACAAAGTATGGCTCAGTGTGAGCGAGTGTGGTAGAGAGGAAGCTAGCAAGGCCCATCTGATCACAAATCCTCCCTGTGTTCCAGCGTTTCAGGATGGCCCAACAAACAACAGCTTACTAAACATGAACTCTCCATCCTCCTGTAAATTAATTGCCTTACTTCCTTTTGAAGTCCCAGACCCCCTTCTCCCTCTCCATAGTCCAGAATGACACACGTACCTCATTCTGCCTTACTGTTTTTGAAATTTTCACTCTTATGTGAATTCCCCATGCTCACATATTAAAACTTGATTTTCTCATTTAAATCTGTTTTATGTCGTTTTATTTATTCAACCAGCCAGAATAACTAAGAGAGGAAAGGAAAAATTATCCCCTCAGTCACATAGTAGAAAAATAAAAATGTAAACTTTGACCTCATAAAAAATGAATTGTACGTAAATCTATGGCAATCTTAATTTAGGTAGAAAAAATAAACAAATTATTGAGAACAAGAAATTAAATATAACTGCTGTCATGGAGGACATCAAAAGTAAGTGCTACATATATTGTAGATGGAAAAAAGGGGTTCTATGGAAAGTAACCTCACTGGGTTACTGATCATAAATTCCTAACGGCGCAGGTCATGGTGCATAGTCAGCTCCAGGTATACAACTTCTTTAGTGAAAGGTTTTAAGCCAGCACCGTCCATTGTTCTTATACATCTAGGTTAACACATCTTTGAAACGCCATAAGTAATACCCCTGTAGGGTGTAATAACCCTAAAGAGAGCACATAATAATGTTAACTACCCTGTAATCCAATTCCACCTCAATTCACATTCCCTCCTTGATTTTCAATGCAAAACAGAAGCTACAAAACATTATCTGGAGCATTTGAGTCCTTGCTCCCAGTATATGTCGTCAGCTTAGCTCAGGTTTGAACATTTCTAATGTTAATAAACAGTACATTTTATAAAATATAAAAGAAATATTTTCTAGCAAAAGATAAATTTACAAGATAAGAGGTAGGTGTTGAATTATAGAATTTAGTCAGTACTCAGTAGTGAACACCAGGGAACCATTGATGACTTTTAAAGGAGAGGTGGTCTTAAATATCACTTCTCATGTTGGGAAACCAAGGGTTTTGTGGGTAAGATTGTATAGTGTTAGAAGACCTGCTCTTCTTATTGTCACTGCCTGCCATTGCTTTTTCAAATAGTTTATTTCAGAAAGTGTGACCATTTCAAAAGTATTTACCCTATTCCACACAAAAATAAAATTTATTGAATAAAATTAACAACAGGATCCCATTTTTCTATTAACATATGAACTGGCTAAAGCCAGTATCAGCAAGCCCTGCTGGAAATCCAACACTTACATCAAGAGTCTCTGAGGCATATTTCAGGTCAATCAAGCAAGCAATAGGTTTTAAGGAGCACCCGCAGGGCTTGCAGTCTCTGTCCTGCCTTTTTCTTGGCTATAAATCTTTCCCTCCTGCAAATGTGTTTTTATCACCTGTTATAGAGCGTCATGCTATCGAATTCCTTCCTAACAGAACTCAAATCTCTTCTGAAGAAGTAAACATTTGAATACCAATGATACTATTCTGTATGTTCTCACTTTTCCTAATGTCACATTTGTTCGTGTAGGTAAGGAGTGGCTTATGCATCTGAGTGCGATTGTAACCACGTCACCAAATTACCTTCCTAGCAAGCACAGCTGGCCTTTGTAACTCAGTGCAGTATGTATTTATTGAATGTGTGGTCAGTGCATGGAGACTAGGCTTAAATAAAGAAATGGAATTCCTTTTAAAGTATTTACAGTTCAAATGTAAATAATAAGTTATTATTTTTACAATAAATTCTGATAAGTGGAAATATGGTAATTTGTTTCCTGGTCCTACCATGAGTCACTGTGTGAACTTCGGTAAGTTGCTGTTACTCAGTTTTGGTGGCATATGGATTAGACACATAAACTCTTACAAACAGGATGAAGATATAACTTACATGTTTAATGTTGCCCATTATAATTATCCTGTACATGGTTACATACAAAAAAGTGAAATAAAACAAGTGTACATGATCAATTTAAGAATGCTTGTTCCTAAGAGGAAATAAACCTACTTCTTATGTTTTCTTTTAATTTGGGGGAAGGGAAAAAGGTGTGGCTAGGGGAGGTCCTCCAATATAAAGAATAATAGATTTTTTTTTATTTTATTGGGTTTATTGGGGTAATGTTGGTTAATAAAATTGATAGGTTTTAACTGTACAATTCTATAAATACATCACCTGTATATTGCATTATGTGCTTACCATGCCAAATTGAGACTCCTCACATCACCATTTATCCCCTCATTACCACCTTCTACCTCCCTCACTATTTTTTAAAGAACTAGAAAGGCATTCTAGTGGAGGCTGAATTATCTCAACTATACTTCTCATTACAACAAAAGCTATAGAGTTCATAACACATTTTTAATGTCAAACTTCATGCTTGCAATGATTTTCAAAGCCAATGTTTCATGTCATGACTGAGAACATTTGTTTAATCTGCATAGGGTATATAAGATTTGGTTATTTACATTGATTTGTGCATGTCTTAAGAAATACAAGGCTTACCTAATCAAGTTCCATACTTTCAAGAAAGAAAAGCACTAGTACCTCTTTTCTTTATGACTTCGTAAAGAACATAAAAGAACATTTTAAGGCCTAATTAATTTTTAAATCAATAAAACAATGGAGATTGGATAATAAGTAAGCCATTGTACATGTAAGAAAAAATAAGAGAGTTTTGTGTCAAACTTTTCTCTAAAGAAAACTTACATGTCTACCTGAAATCAAAAGGATGAGATATACTCTATTTTGATTATAAAATAGATTGTTTTCATTTTTATTTATCTGATAAACTTGTGTAGATACCTTGTAAAGAATGCTACAGTTACATTTTACACAGGATAATAAATGGATATCATGTAGTCACACATACCACCCATCCAGGCAATTTGACTATTTTAACCAGTTTAACTTTAAAAAATGGTATTTTATATTTACATTTTAAAGTAGAATCATAGAAACTTTTTTACTTTGACCACTTTTCATTGCCTTAAATTGGGATAAAAAAGAACTTTTAACATATGTACCAATCACAGATTAATTTACCAGGGCCTACTGCATTTATTGAGGAATTTGTGCCCAAGTATCGGAGCCAGGGAAGTAGTATCAAGAACAATTAGCAGAGTCAGTCATGTAAGCCTTGTAGAGGACACTCCTGGTGTCCTATCCAGACCCTCTTTGCCAGCTGGGATACCCATCCCCCAACTGCTTTCTGCCAAATAGGACAAGCATCGTGCTCTCTCCCTGAGACCTCAAGGAACTGATAGTGCAAAATGCTGGCTAGTTGGTCTCAAGGTGAACTAACATCCTCTTGTTACTTGGCCTCTGACAGTTTTTCCATCTGATCATACTGAAGCTTGTCTCCAGCTGAGACTAGGTTCTTACTGAGCTTTTTCTCCTGCCCTATCTTGCTTCCTTCATTTTCTTTCTCCTGAGAGCTCACTGCACTGTATTTTATGATGTTTCCCATGGTGGTATGAGTTAACAGTTATATATACAAATTAATAGCAGATTAGGGGAACCAAATTCCTACTGTTCAAGTGGGAGTTTACATATAAGCAAGGGGAGAGGTCTAGAAGGATCCATATAATAATAGATTAGGCTCAGGGACATTGGCATGAATTCATGTTTAAGATCATATGGATATGATAATTGCATATATAAATACTGACGGATATTTGTACTCACTCAGGCTAGTCGCACACAAATATTTCATTGCTGTGTTAACTGACAGGGCCTTGAGGCAGCAATACCCAGTAGACAACCCCCCCAGACACACCTAGGACTCAAATTTTAGTACTTACTAATATTCCCCAATGGAAGAACCCAGGACTATTTGGAGAGATGGCTATTTCTACAACTGTGACAGGAAATTAAAAATGAGTCTGGAGAATCTATTAGTATGTAAGGAATTGTTCAAAAGTATACATGTATGTGTGTATACATGTGCACACATATGCACACACATGCACATGTAAGACAATAATCTGAGTCTGTCAAAGGAGCACAGATGTTAATTGAAAAACAGGAAATATTTGAGCAACAAAATAAAGAAGTATTGGATTAAACCCAACATGTGAGGAATATATTCATGAGTCCATACAAATAGAAAGAAATGATTGAATAAATAAATGGGGAAGAAGAGACAAAACCACCATGTAGTTTCCTAAATAATTTTATGGATATGCCACTCTCATAAAGGTGGACTATAACTCCACTCCTTAAGTGACTTCTTTCCAAAGAGTACAGTATGGAAAAAAGGAAAGGAGTAAACTTATAGCAGACAAACCTGACAAACACCAACTCAGCCAAGTAATCAAGATCAACATTAACCGTGACAAGTCATGTCGATCGTATATATCCTTGATAGGATGTGACAGGCACTTTACCTCTGTGGTATTCTTCCCAAAGTGTATATCCTCAGTCTAATCACAAGAAAAACATTAGACAACCCCAATAGAAGGACGTTCTGTAAAATACCTGCCAAAGTCATCAAAAAAAGGGAAGTCTAAGAAACTGCCACAAACAGGAAGAACCTAAGGAGACATGACAATTAAATATAATATGGTATCTTAGACGAGATCTTAGAAGAGAAAAAGGAGATCAGGCAAAAAATAAGGAAATCTGAAAAAAAGGGCTTTAGGTATTAATATACATCAACATTGACTTCATAACTGACAAATGGACAATCTTTGAAATTTTCCTGCAGATCTAAAACTGCACCAAACTGTAAAGTTAATTTTATAAAACATACCACTTTTCCCTGTCCGGGTGGCTCAGTTGGTTGGAGCATCGTCCCGAGCCCCCAAAGGCTGTGGGTTTGATCCCCAGTCAGGGCACATACCAGGGTTGCAGGTTCTATCTCCAGTTGGGGCACAGATGAAAGGTAACTGATCATTGTTGCTCTCTTACATCAATGTTTCTCCCTTTCTCTTTCTCTCTTCTTTCTTATCTCTCTAAAAAATCAATAAACATATCCTCATATGATGGTTAAAATGATAATAATAAAAAATAAAAAACATACTACTTTAAAAGGAACCATTGTTATCATAGATAGATAGATAGATATAGATATATATCTCTCTTTGTGAATGATATCTTTAAGTACTAAAGGTAAATTAACATCACACATCAGGGGACATTAAAATATAAGACTATATCTGAACAGAAAGTTTTTTGTTGTTGCTGTTTTACTTTGGTAATTAGTTCTCTTCTCTACATCTTTATCTCAAAAATACTCTGCATTATTTTGGTATTTTATAATATCAGATACTTAAATTTTATAACAAGTTATCAATTGTTTTGTAATATAAAATCTTTTCTGTTTTCAACAACCCGTTTTGTTTTGATGGATTTGTGAATACACAAATGAAGAAAATTATTCTAGATGAGAGTATAATTAAACAGAAGAGTTTCCTTTTGAAACAAGACCAGAACATTTTTAACTCTCTTCAGCTTTAAGTTGCTATTTCAATAACTCTCAGATCTCCTTTTCCTTCCCATGTACAATTCCTTCTTCAGACAGGAATTTCTACCACAGCCTTGACTGTCTGTATCCAACATCTTTTCTATTTACAGCACAAACCAATGTACAGACCCAGCACGGACAGCTCATGTCCTAACTTGCTACTGACGCTCAGGAAGAGAAATACTTTAATCTCAAAAAGGAGCAAATAGAAACATCTGAACATGTTTGCTAAACTCATGTGACATTTAACAACCTTAAGACTAGTAAAAAGGCCAAACTCTGTATGTGATAAATCTAGATAGATGGGCTTGCAGTCAATTTTAGAGTTATCAGTGCATAATAGTTTATCACATATGCGTGTGTCTGTGTGCTCTATTGTGTTACATAATTTTATGTTGTTTAAATTACATATATCCATATCTATATATAACCTATATAAATAAATACCATGTCTAGCAAAAAATGTTAAAAGAAAAAACACTTTTTCTGTTAGTAGCTATGATTTAACTGGATTCTTGTTACTATTGCCTACTAGTAAATAAAACATGCTTACAATTCACTAATTCTGCACATCACACCAGGGTGCCAATATAAACAACATGTACATATGTTTAGGTTTTTCCTAGCGAAATAATTTGTCTTGCAAAAAAAATCATGGTTTTTGAAACAACTTCTGTGATTTGGCTAAATACTTAGAGCAATGGACAATAAAAGTCATTTGTTCATTATTTTTAAGAATATGCTCATTTCCAAAGAGTGCTAGTGGTACATATTTTAATTTCTTTTTTTTAATTTTTAAAATTTATCATTTTTTATTGTTATTCTATTACAGTTGTCTCAATTTTCCCCCTTTGCTCTCCTCTGCCCATGAACCCCCCACCCCATTCCCACAGTCAGTCCCCATGCTGTTGTTCATGTCTGTGGGTTATTCATATATGTTCTTTGTCTACACCCTTCCCCTTCTTTTCATCATTGTCCCCCTCCCTTCTCCCCTCTGGTCATTATCAGCTTGTTCCATGTTTCCATGCCTATGGTTCTATTTTGTTTGTTAGTTTATTTTGTTCATTAGAATCCCCTTATAGGTGAGATCATATGGTAGGTACTTGTCTTTTACCACCTGGCTTATTGCATTTAATATAACACTCTCCAGTTCCATCCATGCTGCGAAGGGTCATAGCTCCTTCTTTCTTTCTGCTGCATAGTATTCCATTGTGTAAACATACCACAGTTTTTTGATCCACTCATTTATTGATGGGCACTCAGCCTGTTTCCAGCACTTGGCTATTTTAAAATGTTTAAAATGTTTCAATATCTTATTCATATTACCCTCCATTAAATTACAGTGTAATGTATGTGCCTTCCATTAATTTATGATAAATAGATAAACAAGTACACACATTCTTATATAAATGTTTCTATGTATTTGAGCATTTATATACTGTTTGTACTCATATGAAAGATTATGAAGTAAAGCACATGCACAAATTTCACTTGATAATTAATTTTGTTTTCATTAAATTATGCATAAACACTCCTAGTTTTATTCATCAAAATTGTTCCAACATATAAAGGAACAGTAACCTACATGTTTTCCAAATTCATTCTACATATGGTTTTATTTTTATTTGAAAATGTTACTCATTGAAAATTTTGAAATTTTTAATTTAAGGTAGTTGCTATAGAAACATAAAGTGTATTAATGTCATGTCCACATAATATATAAATTTTATTTAGAAGCTGAAGATAAGAAAAGAAGTGAGGATAAAGAACCCTGAAAAACTTACCATAATAAAAATATCTAATATTTTAGCTATTGAATTACCAAATGTAGTACTCATATTCTATATTAACCCAAGCATTTATCCCTATTTCCTTACTCAAAAAATATGTGAAGTAGCAATATAAAAAACAGAACTTCCTCTGCAACTCTCTTCCAAAATGTTTATATAAATTCTCATGTCAGTGTGAAAGATGTGGGTTGGAGATTTATACTTTGAATTGAATAATTTATTATGTATTCATGTGATTACTCAGAATCCATGATATTCAAATACTCAATACTGTCATTCCATTTGACCATTGTATTGGAAAAAATGGGGGTCAAATGACAAAATACATGTAACAGTTACATACATACTTCTCTATTCATTTAATCTATAATAATATAAAAATTGTGTTTAATTCTCAAGTCACAGGACAATTGTAAGTGATATGTGAGAGGTATTATATTCATTTTGATTTGTATTTTATGGTTTAAATATTTATGCCTCATTCATTACAGTTAGTAAAATTATATGATGGAGAGCATTGCACACTCAAAACGTGTATTTAAAAATTACTGAAGCATAAGAAAAAAATATATTAACGTACTAATGGAAAACAGGAAACTGATCTTATAGGAAGAACAGTCAAATAAAAACACTTAAATGACTGAACATTTTCTTGCCTTTCCAAATAGATTGTAGGCACAAAAATAAAATATAAAAACACATTAGTGTATTTATAAAATTATATTTAATTTTCATAAATTTGATTTAAGACCATATACATATATTAGCACTGAAAAGAGGATATTTTTATCAAATTGGTTTGCATTTTTTAACACTTTCTTTTACCTTCCTACTCTGGTTGATAACACAGGTCACCAACATGAAGCAGTTTTTAGAATGTTGAAAACATATGTATTTTTTCTTTATTTTTGTTATTGACACTATTACATATGTCCCCATTTTCCCTCCTTCTTTGACCACTTCCATCCTGCCCCCAACACCCTTCCTTCTGGCCATCACCACACTGTTGGATCTTGTAAATGTATAACACAGAAGAGTGTTTACTACTATGCTGTAGTATTTACTTAATTTTCAGATTAAACAGAATGTGATTATAGCACATTTTTAGAAACATTAGAACAGTAAACAAATTGCTAGGTTTATAAAATCTCATTCACAAATATCACCATGACACTTGAAAGTT
This sequence comes from Mormoops blainvillei, assembly GCA_004026545.1. Lineage (NCBI taxonomy): Eukaryota > Metazoa > Chordata > Mammalia > Chiroptera > Mormoopidae > Mormoops > Mormoops blainvillei. The sequence continues at coordinate 108,878 of PVJD01004911.1, forward strand.
TCAATATATTTTATTTTACATGAAAACATTTAATAAAAGAGAAGACTACAACTATACTGCTCTTAAGTGTTTAAAAGTAACCAATTTATGTCAGCATTTTAACAATTGGATAGAATCTGTTGTATTTGAGGTTCTTTGCATCAACTATTTATTTTAGAAACTATGTTATGTTATAGGTATGAAGATCCCTCAACACCTTCTGTGGACCTCTCCCAGAGGAGCGAGAGGTGTGAACTACTTGCAGAAACAGAATGTGGTCTCCTCCATAAATCAGCCTTCGGAGCCCCTGGGAGTTATGGTCATTGCCAGGGAAACCTCAGCAAGCTCCTCAAGGATCGCAAGTTATTACAGAAAATGGAAATAAGTATTCAAGAAAACAGGGCCGCACTGACTAATAATAATGCGAGCCACGTACATCATTTTCAATTTTCTGATGGCATATTTAAAAGGCAACAATGAATAGATGAAATTAATATCCACATGTTCATGTATAATTAGCTGAAAAATTATTAGATAGCTCACATCTTTTTCATTTGTACTAAATTTTGAAATCTAGCTCATGTTTTACATGACTATATATCTAAATTTGTGTTGAATAGTGTAGCACTATGATGCTCGAGAGCAAGGTCAGTACCAGGAACTTAAATAACACACACGCCTGGAATTTTCTGATCTGGGAAAGGGGAGGCCTCTGTCCCTTTGAATGACCTGCTGCTTTTCTGCTTATGTTAACATTTTTGTATCATTCTCATTGTTTAGACATCCCTGTTTTTAACAAACTAGCCGATTTTTGTTCTTCATAGCCTCAGATAGCCCAAAGGGACCACCGATAACTCAGATCTAGTTTAATATCCACATTTGATTCTGCATACTCTTTACAAACATTCTAGAAACTTATTTTCCAAACAGATATCCCAAAAACCTACAAACTATTGCTAAAGTCTCCAACCATCAGAAACACTGAGCCACAGTCAACACTTTTCTGTCTTTAGAAAATGCTAATTCCAAAGGAAGTTTTTCCTTAGAGATGAAAGAAAAAAAAAAAAGGCTTCTACAATATCTGAGAAGAAAATTTCTGAGTATCTTAATTTGAAAGTAAGTAGGTAGAATTGGAAAATTTCAGTGTTGGAAGAAAGAATTCATCTTTCATGGGTTACAAATGGATGACCAAATCCAAATATTGAAATGCATGTAATATATTCAATAGTTATGTATTATATATGCTTAGCAGTGGGGATTCCATATTAATTTTGAAATTGACTGAAATTTTTCCATTTAACCTATCGTCCTATAATTAAAATTCCATTGTGCTGGTCTTAACTGTTACAATGATTTCCAAGTTTGTTTCTGTACTACTGGGACAAAAGATGTCATGGCAACCTGTCATAATCTTTTGAATATAATTTTCTATTTAAAACATTTTATTCACTGTAGCATTTCTTAAACATTAAAGATAATAAAAAGAGGTTAAAACACATGCGCTTCCATTTGTCATTATTTGGCTTTTGCATTATGAAAAGCATGTTTAACCTTTTATTTCCTAGGACAGAAACTATATAAATGTATGTGACTTGTGAATAACAGTATTATGAGTGTTCTCTTTATTGCCTCCAGGAAAGCACTCTGACATTCACTATTTAATACTTTAAATTTGTGCTCTTGTAAAGGTCAGATAAAAAATTTTCAAGGCACTAAATATAGTAAATGTGGGGAAACATTCTGTGAATTACTCTTCTTTAAAAAAAATCTAATATTTTCTAGAAGAGTTGACAATTAAGAATGTACATGATTTGTTAACATCATAATGAAAATGTCTTTCAAAAATAGTTGAGCCACAGGGAATCTGTGTCATGTAAATCTACAATCATAATTTTAATTACAGAGAAAACATTAGGCATCTTTTATAAGCCTGTACCACCATTTCTGTGATCACAATGTCAAGTCTCAAATACATCTACAGGACTTACTGCAGTTTCCACTATTAATTGGTGCTTGCTCACATTGTTAAAAAAAAAAAAAGTCAAACAACTTCTATTAGTATGCATTCCCAAACCACTTTCTTATAATAATTACAGTCTATTTTACTCTTTAAAAATCAACAGAATAAAAACTTAAAAATATTTGCAAACTAATTGTTTATATACATATGGTGCTGGTCTCTCAGAAAAAGCATCATTAAGTAGTTGCACTTTTTTTTCAAAGTGACCTGTATGAACTCTATGACAAAAATGTTCCTTATTCTTATAAGAAGGGGAAGCATCATATTATACTTCTAAAAAATAAAAACTATACAACATTATTTTCTTATTTTTAGTCACAATATTTGTCTGGAGAATTCAAATTGGCACAAGAGAATTTTTCCAGAAAAAAAAAAATGTACAAATTGGAAGCTTCCATACTCACTTATGTCTTGTGTTTTTAAAGGCTAATTTCTTTCTTTTTTATCCATTGGTCTCCAAATGCATACAGAAATATAATTTACAAAAAATGTAGTCAAAAATTCTTTTAAAACAATAGCAAGATTGAATGTACTATCACTCTCCCAGTATAAGTGACAACAAACCATGAGTGATTTTCAAGCATTTCCTCTAAATCTTAGCATTTATCCAGATTTTCATGAAGAGTAACTGATTTTTCCAACATAAAGTTTCTAACTAATTTCTCCCTCTTTTTTCTATTGACAGGTGATTAATAAACTCACCACACCATTTTACTTTCCTTCCTCTACCTATCTACTTTAGTAGTTTCTCCAGTACAAAATTGCCACGTTAAACTTACTATAATATCACTTCCTACCTCATCCCCACAATTGTAAAATTCTTTGATGGTACCGTAGTGGTCAAAGAATATAGTAAGAGCTCTTTACATGGTATTAAAGGTGACACACACACTGATCATCAACTATTCTCTATATTTGGCTTGCTCTACTCCCCCATTAATCGCCCATCTAGTCTATTTAGTCTCTTCACCTTCCCTGAGACCTCTCCATCTCCACCTGCAACTTTTCTCCTCTTACTCCTTCTGCCGAAAATTCTCTTCTCATTTCAATTACCTACCTAGCACCACACTTTCCTTCCAGACATAGTCCTGCTCAAGTATCCACATGTACTGTGTGACACTGCTCTTTTGAACAGTTTATAAGCTACTCTTTTAAAAATGCATATCTTATACTCCTACACAGATTGTAAGCTCCTTGAGTACAGGGAACACTTCTTATTCATCTCTGTAACCCTAGGATTCTAGTGTAAGGTCCAGCATACACTAGGAGTCAAGTAATAGTTAATAAACAAATACAATACTTGCCATCAATAACAGTATATTATTTTAAAGCTGTGTACCTTTGAGTTTGAAAATATTTCAGTTTTCCGCATACTAGTTGGTAATCTCCCCCACATCCACCTAGAGAGAATAATAATAGCCGTGTGCTAGTAGATTTTATTCCTTCCCAAAACCAATGAAAATGCAGCTCTTTGCCTGAGGGCTCTTGTTCAACTTTCTGTGGTAATTTCAGAACTTTTAGAGGTGAAGAGAATTCTAAATCCAATACACACCATTATAGTGTGTTATACAAAGTAATCCCCTGACCACTAAATTCTACAGAATATATAAGTGTTCTATTACAAAATTATACATTATATCATAAAATGCATTTTCAACACACTTCACTGACAAAGTACTAAATAGTGCTAGTATCATTAGTCATCTGGAAAATTCCAGTTAAATCATAATCAAATATCTATACACACTCACCATATTGTCTACATTTTATAAGTCTGAAAGCAACAAACATTGATGGAGATCCAGGGTAATAGGGACTCTCATGCCACACTGGTGAGGGTTTAAATGATCACATTTGACAAGTAATTTCTGCTTACCAGTAATGTCAGCTAAATGCATACCTATCAGTAAGCAATTCCATTCCAAAGTATAAAACTAAAAAATAAAAGTGTGTATTTCTACATCAGGACACATGTAGGGGAATGCTAATCCCCTTATGACAGTCAATAGCCCAAACTGAGAGAAACTGATATATGTATCTGCAGTAAATTGCACAAATAGGATATGTTCTATAAATCCAATGAAATACTATAGGTCAATGACAATGATTGAAATGCAGCAATAGCAACAAATGAATGGAGCACAAAATGTAATGTTTAGCCCTGACCAGTGCGGCTCATTTGGTTGGGTGTCATTCTGCAAAGTGAAAGGTCACCGGTTCAATTCCTGGTCAGGGCATATGCCTAGGTTGCCAGTTCCACCCCTGGTCACCATGTAAACATGAAGCAGTCAATTGATATTTCTTTCATACACAGATATTTTTCTCCTTCTCTTTCTCCCTCCCTTTCTCTCTCTTTTAAAAAATGTAATGGTTAATGAAAGAAAGAAAGAATGAAGTAATGAAAGAAAGGAAGGAGGCATGGAAGACAGGGAAGAAGGGAGGAAGAGAGCAAGGAAGGTGGGAAGAAGGAAGGGAGGGAGGGAGGGTAGGAAGATAGTTCTGTTTTTGAAAACACAGCATCAACTTCTCCCTGTGTCCTCACATGGTCTTTCATCAGTGTGTGCATGTGGAGAGAGAGATCTATATTTCGGTTTCTTAAAATTAAAAAATAAATTTATATTTTTATGTATACACAGAGAGGAGGTAAAATATAAAGAAAATCAAGAAAGTTATAATCATAAAATTTAGGCCACTTGAAGGGCAGACTATGATACTGGCAATGTTTTATTTTTTGGCCTGGAAATTAGATGTGTAATTATTCATTATGCCATTATTTATTTGGGGCACTTCTCTATAATGTATAATATTTGTTAATAAAAAGAATTTAAGTATTCTTGTTCTCTCCAGCAGAAAAAAAGTCAAATATAAGAGACAAAGTATCAGACTGTTCTCAGGCTTCTCTAGAGCAGAGCTCAAAGGAAAAAAGAGAGTGGAGATGCTTTCAGAGTTCATAAAAATAAAATGTACCTAATAATTATATATCGTGCATTTATAAAGATAACAAATATGCCCAAGAAAGAGATAACACAACACTAAATATTAAATTTTTAAAAGAATGTCATTTGATCATGAATTAAATAACAATATAAAGCAACTGAGAAATAGTGGTTATAAAAATTGAATAAATGCAATTTTAAAATAAATAAGGGAATTACTAATACAGGTCACATTGTGTGCTTCATTACATGCATTCAGATGAGCTAGGAAATTCTGTATTAGTACATACCACAGTATCTCCATGGTTTAGCACAACAAATATCATTTAATTCTACCACATACTATATAGAGATATAGGTCAGAAGTGGGTTCTGTTGATGGTAGTCCCTCAGAGAATCCACTGAGGAAAGACTTCATCTTCGTGAAAGTGTCCATAGTCATTGTAGCAGGGAATCACGCAGAATTTTTAAAAATGTCCACTCTCATGTTTTGGGCCAGAAGTCATGAAGCTGTATTCAATTTCAATGGGGATTCCTTTCTTTTTTAAAAAAGATTTTATTTCTTTTTTTTTAGAGAGAGGAGAAGGGAGAAAAAGAGGGAGAGAAAGGTCAATCAGTTGCCTCATGTATGTGTCTGGACGGAATCCACAACACAGGCATGTGCCCTAGCCGGGAATCGAACAGGCATCCTTCCCAGCATGACATTCCAAAGCTGAGCCACACAGGTTAGGGCTCAATGGGGATATCTAGGAACTGAATTGCGTCCACCCTACCGCTCCCAGTTTATATGTTGAGGCCCTAAACCCCAATGTGATATATTTGGAACTAAGGCTTTTAGGAGGTAATTGAGACCAAATGAGGTCATAAGAAGGACTGAAGGACTGGTGGCCTTATCAGAAGACAATGAGAGAGAGGGAGAGACAGTGTTTTCTGTCTCTCTCCATGTGCACACACTGAGGAAACCCCTTGTAAGGACATCGTGAGAAGGCAGCTGGGTTCCAGCCAGGAACAGAGCCCTCACCAGGACACAACAATGTTGACTCCTTGACCTCAGACTTGCATTCTCCAGAACTGTGAGAAAATAAATTTTTATCGTTTAAGCTAACAGTTTATGTGATTTTGTTACAGCAGCCTGAGACCAAGGGAAAGATAGAAAGTACATTTCTACCATATGTTTGGGAAGCACGGAGCCAGAAATATTTATGAACAGCACCTAACATATAGTATAATTATAAATATTTAAAATGTAAAATTAAATATATGAATAACAAAATTTGGCAGAACAACTGAGAGATGAAAGTAAAGCAAAACTGTGTTGTTAATTTGCTCATTTTTTTCATAGCAGAAAACAGCAGATATTATAAAACTGGAAAAAATTAGTTAAAAACATAACTCTGAAACTAATAATTTTTATACTCTGTTTTTTAAGTTCAGAAGAAAGCTGGCTGAATATATCCCTTGCTGTGAAGGAATATTAATTTTACCTTTAACAATTGCTTCAGTTTTACTTCAGTATTTTTCTAATGAAAGTATACAATCTCACGTTTATTTTTATAAATAACATATTCTGTATGATTTCATTTTGTGTATTCTCTTAGTCTATTGTGCTCATTCAATCCCTCATTTATTCTCTCTAATTATATATCACAGTGAACACCTAAAGCATTTTCTTAAAATTACCACAAAAAACAAAAAGATACTATAAGGCACTAAATATGTTAAAACTATATCACCAGTGCAACCAGAGTTACCATAAAATATTTAACCTTTTGATTACTTTTTTAAAATGTTCTTTGCGTTTATTAAGGAAGTCCATCTATTCTGTGCCTTGTACATTTTGAGGGCTAGAAATATAAAAATGAAATATCAAAATGGCTTTTTGAAAGACAAAAAGATCTTAACCTAACAGGATAGAAAGTAACAATGCAATTCAATCTTTACTGTCATTGAAAAGCAATACTGCTTTGGGGGATCGGACTCTGAAATGTCCTCAGCAGCAAGATTGCCTTATAACTCAAGAGCCCTGCTAAATCCATTCACAGCTGTTCCAGCCAAGCAGGTGAACACTGCAGCTTTGCTAGATGCCACAGAGTCGCTCCACTTCAGAGCCTTCACTGAGACTCTTCGCCAGTATTCCGGTCCTCGAAAGATAAGGTCTTGGTCTGTTCTTCAGTTTTGGTGGCCCATTGATGGTCTATTCCATCTTGACCCCTGAATGTGACCAGTTCTCATGAGGTGCTGCTGTGCATTTGTGATTTCAATAGTGCTACAAGTTAAGCCTTATTTTAAAGGAATTGTGGATAACCATATACCATAGGAGTGAAGAAATAGATTTTTTTGTAAGGTCAGTGAAGTTTAAGAAACTTCTTTATGCTACAAGAAATAATTTAGCAATCAAACTTGTTAATTTCTGACAATAAGAAGTTGTTTATAAATTATAAAACAAATTATAAGATGTGTAATACAGAAAAGAAAAATTATTTTAGCCTATGGTATGGCGAAAATTTAAAGAAAATACTTCTCTATTGCTATTGTCTATGTACTCACAAGGTCTTTTTAACACACTTTCACATACTTGTTGAAAAAAAGAATGCTCCATGAGGTCAGTGAATTTATTCTTTCTGCATTTTGCTGCCACTTTCAACAAATAGTTGTTTGAAACTATGTGACCTCAATTTTCATTACCCACTTAGACATCTATTTTATGAAGTGTCTGTTTTAGAAAGTTATTCTAAGTGGTGATATAAAGAGAGCAATGTTAAATACTAATGTACAAAGAAAAGTAAAACAAAATAAGAAGCCTATATTTTCTCATTAAAATTGCTTAAAATATTAACAAATTATATTCTATATTAATCGTTTACACTACTTCCCTATCACTGCACTGCCCCCTACACTGCACTGCCCCCTACACTGCACTTCTCCCCTGCACTGCATTGTTCTCTTGCACTGCTTTGCTCTCCTATCACTGAGCACTGCTTCCATATCACTGCACTCTTCCCCTATCACGACACTGCTGTCTTACACTTCACTGCTCTCCTATACCTGCACTACTCCCCTCCATTGCACTGCCCCCCTACACTGCACCGTTCACCTTCATGGCACTGTGCACTGATCACTTCACTGTTCCTCTAATCTGCGCTGCTCCCCAACACTGCACTGCTCTCCTAACACTAAGCACTACTTCCATATCACTGCCCTTTGCCCCTATCACTGCACTGTTCGCCTGTAACAGCACTGCTCCCCTGTCACTGTATCGCTTCAAAACTTTTAAATGAATGCATTTATCATAAATAAATGTTAATATTATTTATCCCACTGACCCTATCAATAGAAGACAAGTCACCTTTAAGTTATTTAAGAAGAATTAATGACATTTACCACGAACATTTGGTTAATGAAGCAATCTTATTCTATAAGTAAAAATTGCCACCCTCTTCTATATTCTTCACATCTACTGGTTTAATCTCAAGCTTCATTATTTCTTCCCTGGACTACCAAAATCATCTCCTATTTATCCTCCCTATAGTCAGCTCCCCTCCACTACAGGCCATATTCCCACTAGCTAATAGAATTATGTTGCTAAAGCAATTTTTATCCTCTTTCTCAGTAACATCCTTATATCTTCTTCTTGTAATTCTAGTTATTGACTGAACTGTGAGTTTTTCAAATTCTAGTCCCAATCTGCATTCCAACCAGAAACTCAACACTCCTTCACAGAATCCCTCATTCCAGCCATCAATAAACGCTCACCATTGCCTCACTGGCCACAACTTTTAAGGTACCTTGCCTGTCTTTATCCTCTGCTTGGAAAACATTCTTCCACCTGCCTACTTTAGTTCCTCCTAAAGAGTCAGTTCATAATTTGCCTTTCTCAAGTGTTCTCCAATTTCTCCACAGGAAAGCATATAACCTTGTTCGGTGTTACTACAAAATTGTGTTTAAAATACCACTATATTTCTGAATGCACAAAACAGAATTATTTTTCCATATTTCCCTTCTGACTTTTTCTAATTTTTCAATTTATTTTTTATTATTATTTTAGAGAGAGGAAGGGAGAGAAAGGGAGGGGGAGAGAAACAGTGTGAGAGAGAAAAAGCGATTGGCTGCCCTCCACATATATCCTAACCGGGATGGAACTGGTAACCTAGTCATGTGCTACCACCCTTCCATCTAGGGGACCATCCCGGGCTCCAGCCAACTGAACCACACCGGTAAGGGCTTTCCTAATTTTTGAAGACTCCCAAATTTACTCTAAATTATATGACAGCTGAAAAGATACAACATTGCGACTGTCGCTCCAGTGCAGTGCACACATTTTTCTATGTTTAAAAACATTATGCAACACTGTAAACATGAGTTCATTTTATGCTCCCAGCTCTCTCGTGTGCTGTCTGATAATGGCTTTTCTTATTCGTAAGTCCTGTGTACACAACAGATAAGGGCAAAGGCCTGAAATTGCAAATAAATGTCTTTGTTTTAATCTCCCTGTTGTTTTCTTATCATAATTAATTTTGATTAAAAAATACTTTAAGAAATTTTAAAACTAGAAAAAATTTAAAATTTTTCTTTCTTATTCTTATACGTGATCTTAAAGAGTAGGAGTGGTAGGCTATTTGTTTTGTATTGTTTTATATCGGTGTCTAGCATATACTAGAGACATTTGATAAATGCTTATGGAAGGAAGAGAGGGAGGGAGGAAGAAAAAAGAGAGACACACACATACATTAATCCAGTATGCCTACTTTATATTTAGATTTACTACCTTTACTCTTCCATTCTCAATGTTATAATCATGTATCAGGGCTCTGTGATTCTGGCAAAACTATATTTATCCCCAAATCATACTCACTAGCTATACACCATATCATCAAATAGGTATTTTGAACACGTCAGCATAGGTTATTAGCATAGAAACGGGAGACTGTATAAAGTTGCACTCATTAAAATCTATTCTCCTTACTATTCCTCCCACCTTTTTCTGGCAACTTACAATTTGATATTAGAGAATATAAGATATAGAGAGCAGAATGTAAGATGACCTGCAATAGAAAATGCATAGATTATTCAGAATAAGATGCTTAGAATACAGAGTATAACGTGATATAGAATAGTTAAAAGCTCTTGGAATTAGCTTTCTTGGGTAACATTATGGCTTCATCATTTACAAGTTTAGTGGCCTCAGGCAAGTTACTTAATCTTTCAGTCTCAGTTTCCTTTAGGAATGATGATAATAGCATTCACTGCCATATGGGATTTCTGTAATGGTAAAAAAAAAAAAAAAACAACAACAACCCAAACACCTCCTGTAAAGCACTTAGACTAATGCCTGGCATGTAGTGAGTTTTCATGAAATATTAGCTGCTATTTTTATTATGCGGAGAGCATCTTAATTTTGACTTGGGTACTCCTGCTACATATCCACGTGTTGTACTTTTCCATTTTGTATGTGTGCGTTCAGTTCTCCATGTCATCATCAATCCACTTCAGCATGTCTTTTTGCTCGGATTGTTGGGGAAGATTTTGAATAACACAGAAAAAGCACACTAATCAAGCACCCATATAATTAATAGACATTTTTAAATCTTTATTCATAATTTCTGATATCTTGTAAACACTGTATTTGTTAAACTAGACAAAGTTAAGTGTTAACCTTAGGCATCTAGCATAATTCAGACAATGACCAGAGACATATGAATTTACACTTATATGCTCATCTCAACCGAAGAAGAAATAATAAGGGAGAAATTTAACATGGGTGTTTGGAGTAGAGGGATGTAACGATCCTCTAAATACTGTAATTATCCTTTGTATTTGTTTACTTTAAAAATCTGAGTTTGATATTTTTCAGGAATACATTTTACCTTATATTCATTGCAAATTTAACTTAATTAGTTGTATAAAGTGCTTTTTCCTCTTTGAATTTATCATTTGCAAGTATTTTGAAATATTTATACTGTTTAATCCATGGTAAGTGTTAGATCAATTAGTTAAATAAGACGCTGAAGCCATGTCCATGGCGCTACTGAGGCATATGTACACTTTTTATAACTCATTTGAATTACATATTAAAGTTTCTGAAAATTATTATGACTGCATTCTTTTGAAATTTTCTATAAAATAATAAACCATTTTAATTTGATGAAGTACTTAAATCTTTGTAATACTTTGGTCAACTTTGAACTTAACATGAATGTGTTACTGAAATTTTATGATAACCAAGCATAATAGCTGCCTTCAGATTTCAACTAGCTTAATATATCTAGCTTAAGAATAAAATGGTTAATCCAATATGTTAAATCTTAATATAATTTTTCATACCATTTACCACTAAAAGTGATCAATAAACCTTATAAAATGCTACTGAATACAACAAAACATAGTAAAATACTTTATTAATTAAATGTGATGAAAAACTAATAAATGCAAGAATTTTGCATGGGAATTTGAATTATATCATAAATTATCAGGGAAAATTTTAGCATTTGAAAATTCTGAGCGATATTGTGGAGAAAATATATGCAATCTTAGAGAAGTAAAATAGTTCATACTCTAAAATTTTTGCCAATTCTATTACTTTAACTAAACATTACTAATTCTTCTGCTATAAATAAAACTCATGCTAAAAAGTTTAGAAATTTTATTGTTGATTACTTTTACCTATCTTTCTATGGGGTGCATTGATTTATTCATGCATTTTTGAGGCAGTGCCTAGGTTAGTTAGACCCAAAGAAAGAAATCCTCTGAGATTTAAGTTTCAAGGACACCAGTTGAAATTACCAATTGCAACATAACCATTTCCACTTACATTGTGTGATTCTGAAAGTTTGTATTATACCAAATACAACAAAAAGTGGAAATAGTATTGATTCACTTTAACTTTTTTATGAAATTAAATAATTTGATAGAATAATTTATGTAGACCTCAGTGTTCAGACCCAAACTAGTTATATTACAATAGCATCAATCCACATAGAAATCTGATATAAGCGCTTTTAAATACTTCAAGAGGCTCTCATTGTTTTAAAACGACCTAATAACAGCTCCCCCTTTCCTATTTACCATCTGTGAATCGCTGCCAAGATGCAGATTTTCGTGAAAACCCTTATGGGGAAGACCATCACTCTCAAGGCTGAACCCGCGGATACAACAGAAAATGTAAAGGCCAAGAACCAGGATAAAGAAAGAATTCCTCCCTATCAGCACAGACTGATCTTTGCTGGCAAGCAACTGGAAGATGGGCGTACTTGGTCTGACTACAACATTCAAAAGGAGTTCACTCTTCATCTTGTGTTGAGACTTCGTGGTGGTGCTAAGAAAAGGAAGCAGCCTTACACCACTCCCAGGAAGAGTAAGCATAAGAGAGAGAAGGTTAAGCTGGCTGTCCTGAAATACTACAAAGTGGATGAGAATGGCAAAACCAGTCGCCTTCGTCGGGAGTGCCCTTCAGATGGATGTGGTGCTGGAGTTTTTATGGCAGCCACTTTGACAGACAGTATTGTGGCAAATGTTGTCTGACCTATTGCTTCAACAAACTGGAAGAGAAGTAATTGTGTATGTGTTAATAAAAGATATGAACTAACAAAAAAATTTTTTAAATAAGACAACCTAATAACAAACTGTGGGTTGTTACAAGAAGAAATAACCTTAAATTAGATTATATCCTTTATTTATTAATGGAAAATTATACATTTTAATAGAAATTATATTGTTTTTAAAAGTTAAATTGCACCTGATATTTGAAAATAATTTGATAAGAGAAAAATGATTTAATTTGAAAATTATGTTTTCATTACAATCTGATTCTACTTAGCAATGAAAACTTTTCAAGCAAAAATGTATTGCTACTCTAGGATCTAAAAATTCAGTGATGATCTGGTAACCACATCATAGGGATTTAACCTAATGGGTTGACAACTTACGTCCACCCCCAAAACCTGGGCACACAAATATTTATAGCGGTTTTATTCATAATTGCCAAACCTTGGAAGGATCCAAAATGTCTTTCAGTGGTTCAATGGATAGACAAACTGTGGTAGATAGCCACACAAGAGAATATTATTTAAGCCAAAAATGAAACAACAAGATGTGGAGGAAACTTTAATGCATATTAGTACCTACATGAAAGAAGCAGTCTGAAGGGGCTATGCCTTACATAATTTTGAGTATATGCCATTCTGGAAAAATGTAAAAACTATAGAGAGAGTAAAAAGAACAGTGGTTGCCAAGGGTAAGGGAGTAGAGGGGTAAATGTGTGCGCAGGTGGAGCACAAAGAATTTGTAGAGCAGGGAAACTAAATTATTTCGTATGAAACTGGTGGCTACATGATATTATGCAATTGGTAAAATCCATAGATTTGTACAGCACAAAAAAGTGAACCTTAATATAAACTATAGACTTTAGTCAATAACATATAATTTTAGTCAGTACTGGTTCATCAGTTGTAATGAAGGTACCACAATAACATGAGATGTTAGTAGGGATGGGGAAGATATGGCACTTCTTGTACCTCCCACTCAAATTTTTTGTAAACCCAAAACTTCTATACAAATGCAGTCTATTGATTTAAAAACAAGAAGTCACTGGGTGAGATTGTTAGGGAACTTGAGTTTTTAAGGGTTGGGAAACACTATGATTTGTTTCTCTAAAATAAATCTGCATTCTCCTCGGCATAAGGATAAAGTAATTCAGATTACTGACCCAAGTTGTTTTTAAAAAGAGATTAAAAAGCACTTTAATTTAGTACTTACCAAAATATTTTATATTCATACAGGTAGATATACACATACATTGGAGACAGGTATGAAAGTTAGCGAACACGATGAACAAACGGAAGGGTTTTATACGGTTTCATAATTGCTACTTGAACAGTCAACCATTTGCTTGTTATTAAAGATACTCTCAGAAACTTGTACTTACATACTTTTCCTCTATTGCCACTACTTGAAAAACAGAGTGAGAGAAACTTTTCATAGACTAGGAATGTTCATTCTTTTATTTATCAGAAAAAAACATGTCTTGTTTTATAACATGCAAATACTCCTGAAGACTTTCATTCTATTATATTATAATCTGTATCTTAACCTTTCTCTTGAACTCGTAAGGTATACTGTAAAATGTTATCAGAAGAATCCTTTCTATAGCTTTTTCTCATTTAATCTTTTTTGCTTTGTAAGAGCACAGTGCACACCTGGTGAGATAGCTTTTACAAATCACAAAAGAAAGCTTAAATGTGATTCATATTTTAAAACATTTCATCACTGAGTGCCTTTTTCCTACCTGGAAAAATGTCAGCACCCTAAAAGTATATTATCTCTTGATTTTCTAATCAAAATAATACAGGCTGGGAATAAATAGTAGGAGCTACTTCAAACAACGAGTATTACCGCAATGCATTTCACTGGAATCATTTACTAGATGCAGGAAACAAAAAAAAAAAAAAAAAAGGAAGAAGGTGATTTCAGAGAAATCTGAACTCATGTAATAGACATACATCTTTCTATTCCACACACTTTGTTAATTACTGACTGAACAACATCATGCCTGGAGCCAACTCACAGGAAGTTTAACCTGATTGCATGTCCCAGTGTGCCTTAATATCTTTAAATGGAATTTTTATGGCCTGTTCTGCATGCGTATTATTAATACAGTGCCATCAAGAAAACCGCAGACACACATAATAGCTCATCAATTTGTAACTAAGCACTTTTGACCTTGAAAAATCAGCTGTCTTTCAGATTAATGTAGTTACATTTTAAGCAGAAAAAGAAGCCATAAAATTATCATGATTATTTTTGTAACATGTCAGGATAAGAATTAGGAATAAGGGCCATGCTGATGGCTTCTTATTGATATTGCTGCCAACCTCTGACATCTGAATTAGAAACTCATCCTAATAAAAACCCACTAAAACATTAAAATTTCAGCTAAAAGGGTGCCTGTAACATACTGCTGTTAAGTTGAAGGGATAGGGTATAAACTACCATCTCACTGATGTTCACATTCTTAGAAAATTAAAAGAAAGAAAAAAATCATCAAACATACACATTCAATAATAAAGCTGATTAAAAGAAAAGCTCATCGTTAGCATAGCAAGGTCATATCAGTCAATGATCAAAAATGAGTAAGACAAGAAAAGAGGAACAAATGAACACTGAAGCAAATTGAAAAATAGTGGAAAATGATCTTTTATTCAAGAGAAAGACAGGCTTGGAAATAAATACAAAGTATTACATGGATTTGGTGATTTTTCTAATTTTTTACAACTAATGTCAACTTAATCATTTCAGGAAGACAGGTTGAAGCCACAATATAAAATTATATGCCTTATCATTTAAAACTGAGTACCTAAACAAATGGACTATCTGCCCATAAAGATATTATTTATTTCACCATTAAATTAATGATTTAACATAAAAAAGATTAAAGCTTTTATAGGAGTGACTGAGAGGGGAGAGAATGCCTAGAAGTTTACAATGTCGGAGCTGGAGAGCAGGCCATCTGGCTCACATGGCCACACTATCAGAGGGAACAATTTCTTAGATAAAATCCAGAGCTAGGTGTTGACTTAGTTTGTGCCCTCTATCTTTTGATATCCTTGGCATAATTTAATCCCTTAGAATATTTTGCTAACTTTTAAGCGAGTTTAAGTGTTTTGTTTTGTTTGTTTTTGAAAGTAATCAATGATTTTTTTTTCCTCCAAGAAATACAAGACCTTGCATGGAACAATTAAGAGGCATTATATACAGTTGGAATCTGATTGCCTTGTTTTGGTAACAACATATTCACAGAAGAATCAGGAAGACTTTCAAAGCCTGATTTTCGTCAGCCCTCTCTTCCTAAAAGAAACCAACAGATGTAGTAAAAATTCTCTATTTCACAGGAAACTAGATGAGGGTCACAGTTTTGTTTAAAATGGAATATTCAGCCATTTCCTGAGGAATTGCTACCAATGAAGTGGCGAATGAGGAAATTACACTAATGGTAAATAGAGTTTTTCTTACAATATCACTACCATACTCTTGATTGTGCAGGGACTGCAGATGAGAACTACTGAACAGGGAGACTAAATAAATCACTAAAACAGAGAAGGATCTGATAGTACTGATCACTACCCTCTGAATCATGCCCACGATGATTACTGGGGAGGTATATACTATGCATATTGACTCAACGAGACACAGAGAACTTGAAATTATTCTTAACCATGTGAGGAATTGTAAACATTTTAAAGAACTACCTGATCCGTCTCACCAAGATAGGCTGGGCACAGAAGGTTTAGTGGAAAATAAAAAACAAAAATATGAAGTCCACGTAATATACAATACATAAGGAAAAGAAAAACATGGAATATTTTACCAATCTATAGTGAAACTGATGTCCAAAGTTGACAAGTCCAAAATTCCTAAAAACTACAGAAGCACCTTCAATTCAGCAGTATAGTAAAATCCAGCATGTCATGACTATGTACAATTTTCAACATGTAAGGATAACTCAATACTGGATAGGCTATTAAGGCAATTTATCATATAGTTCGATTACAGGTGAAAGGAAACAATCACATCTCAACATTTATCTCCAAAAAAGCCATTTTATAAATATCTATATTTCTGTCTTAATACTTGCTCATTTTGTAAGAAAAGATTAGAAAGATATTAACTTTAAGACAGAGGGAACTATGTTAACAGCAAATAATATTTTTAACAAACATTAAAGTAGCCTTCTTAATATTGATTTAATAGAAAACATGAATTTCAACATTTATGTGCATTTATTTGAGAAAATGTTCATAGTTATCAGATTAATTCATTGAATCAAAGAAAATCTGAAAATCCATGTTCTATAAGCATGATGCTGGGAAATGACACCAATTTCAATTTAAATTAGAGAAATAAAGAGGAATACAGATATAGATTGAAAAATAAGAAACATAATTGTAAACATTTATAGATAATACTATTAAATCTAAAACTCCTCAAAAGGACTATAAAGAACTCCTCTAGTGTATCATTTTATTAAATTCTGTCACTGTTTCTAAGATGTATGTCTTTATATACCAGTATTTGGATATATTTGAAAATATTCAATTCAAAATAGCAAAAATAAATATTCAATTAATAGGATAATCTAAAAATTATAATTAATACCTTAAATAATTTTATTGAGGCTTATGCATGAATAAAGAGGTCATATTGCTATTTTAAAATATAGATATTAACACATGCCTTTT
>PVJD01004912.1:0-126017 GCA_004026545.1 Mormoops blainvillei
TAACAGGAGAGTCGGCCTGTCCTCTGAAGTCAGGCGTTGACTTTTCTCTCTGGCTGTGAAAGTCTCAGATGGCATCTTCTTCCAATGCAAGGCTGCTTCTTCTGCACTGAACACCTGTTGTTTAGGGTAGCCACCTTCATGAATCACCGTAGCTGGAATTCTGGATGACGTGCTGCTTGCTTCCCCTTGCACTTTGATGCTTTGAAGAAGGCTTCTCTCCTCAGACCTCATGAACCAGCCTCAGCCAGCTTCAGACTTTCCTTCAGCAGCGTCCTCACCTCTGACAGCCTTCGCAGAACTGAGGAGAGTTAGGGGCTTGCTCGGGGTCAGGCTGTGGCTGAAGGGAATGTAGTAGCTGGTGCGGTCTCCTATCCAGACTTAAAGCTCTCCAAATCAGCAATTAAGCTCTTTTGCTTTCTTATCATTCATGTGTTTGCTGGAGCAGCACTTTTAAGTTCCTTCAAGAACTTTCCCTTTGCATTCACACCTTGCCTCACTTTGGTACAAGAGGCCTAGCCTTTGGCCTGTCTCAGCTTTCAACATGCCTGCCTCACTGAGCTTCATCATTTCTGGCTTTAGGTTTGAAGTACGAGACTCATGACTCTTCTTTTCAGCTGAATACTTAGAGGCCACTAGGGAGTTATTCACCGGCCTAATTTCAATATTGTTGTGTCTCAGGGAATAAGGAGGTCCGAGGAGAGGGAGAAAAACAAGGGCTGGTTGGTGGAGCAGTCAGGAGACGCACAGCATGTAAGTCACCATCTTAGGTGGGTGGGGTTTGTGGCCTTCCCAAACAAGCGCAATGGTGACATCAGAGATCGCCGACCATGGATCCGCATGGGTGATGTAACAATAATGGAAAACTTTGGACTATCAGGACAGCGACCAAAATGTGACACAGAGAGAGGAAGTGAATAAACACTGCTGGAAAAACAATGCCGATCGCGCGACTCGCTCGACGCGGTGGCCACAAACCTTCAATTTATAAAAAAAAAATGCAAGGTCTGCCCAGTGCAGTAAGGCCAAAGCCAACAAACACAGGTCTGCCTGTATTTCCCCCATGACTGCACTTCTCTAAGCTTTGATGCAAATGCCCGGGAAACTCTAGAAAACCAATGGGGGCTTTTAATAGGCATTATTGAATAGAGAGGAGCTCACTTTGTTGTAAAATATTTTTGATAAACGACGCAGCCGATAAGTTGCTGAGGAAACCACAGTGCCCTCTGTGAGCTCTGTGGGTAAGAACAAGGGTGCCCGGTGACCGGCCTTCAGGCAGAGGCCACCGCAGTGCAACAAAAGAAGACCAGACACGGTTTAGTAACACACTAGTTGGGGTGCTCTGAATAAACCAACCATGAAGTAGAAAACAATAGATCTGACGGTGAATGGTTTCAAAATGTTTTCCAGATCCTGATACCAACATTTTTAACCCAAGAGGAATTACGAGGAAGGTAAGTGATTATGAGTTCGGTTAAAAACAAGTAACATTCTGCACCCTGACTTTAGAGGATCCTAAGTTTCTGAACTAGAGAGCGTTCCTGATAGAACTCACGCCCTAAAATAACCGGCCAACCGTCGTTATTTCAAGGCATCAATTTTTCCAAATTTTTAATCATATAAAATATGAAGGCAGGAGAAACTTAGTGCTTGTTTTTGGATAAATTATTATAGCAGGTAAGGTCCCTGCCCTCAGATTTGTCACCTCTCGTGCTCTGACTCCTTGCCTCCGCACGTGCCCCGGACCCGCTGCGCTGGGGGGGAAGGGCCGAGCCTCAGACCCGCCCCCAGCGGCCCAGGAAGCCCCGCCTGCAGTTTCCCAGGATCCCCGGGCGACTATTGCAAATGGAAGTTTGAAAAGCGCAGCAGTGTAACGTCCACGGAGGACAGGCTCAGCCCCTTGAGATGGAACATGCGCAGGAGAGAGCAGAACACGCAGTTATTTTGGGTTAAGGGAGAAAACTGTCGCGGGGAACGACAGATGCTGCTGAATGGTTAGAAACGAGGGCCAATTAATGGAGGGCTTTGAATGCCAAAAAAAATAAAAAATAAAAAATAAAAGCCTGTATTTGATCACCCCCACCCCCACACCAAACTCTAACTGTGCGTGTCCTGGGCATACCAGTGCCATGAGCCAGGCTACAGTTGGAGCCCTTCTCCGTCCACATTAGCACACAGAAGCCCAGAAAATCATGAGACAAGCTTATTTAACCTTAAACCAAGCATTTCCCAAACATTCTGACCTGAAGCATCCTTTTCGGTGTAGTACCTATAATATCCTTATAAAAATACATTCTGGAAGCACTTGGTGCTGGAGATAGAATATATGACCCAAGGCCCCACTGGGGGGAACCTCCCAGAAGGGGACAGTGTGGTTTCTGTGTGTGACTAATTAGGAGTTATCTTTCAGGTGTTTATGTCCTTTGCAATAGAGGGATTGTGGTTAAAGACTCTAAAGTCCTCTGGGTGATTAATAAGATTTGCTTATGAAATTCTAGGATTTAAAAAAACCCCAAGCCAAGGATCCGAGAAGCTAACTCTGAGGCAAATGAAAGATCTGTTTTATACAGGAGATAACAAACGTCCAGAACTTGTTACTGACAGATCCTTAAACAGCAGTAGGTCGGTGAGAGCAGAGGAAAACTCAGCGCTGTCCTAGGGCTGAACAGACAGGATGGGCCAGTGGGCACAGGGTGGGCACAGGCGCCCTTAGCGCCTACACCCTGGGCCCTATTGTGATCAGATCCCAGAGAACACGAGGAAATGACTGATGTCTTGACTCGAGCTCCTTTTTCACGTAGGACTCTTACTCCATTGATAACCCGTTTTTGTCCGTTTGGTTTCGGTTTCAGACTTTCTCCAGACAAGAGCCTGATGTTCTACTGAATCGCCTTCGGGCCAGAGTCAGGAAACAGTATAAAAAACGTGGGCACCCCTCTGAGTGCTTCTGGAAATACTGTGTCTGAAGTAAAACGAGTGTCTACAGGTCAAATCGGAAACAACCGTCTCAGAAAATTAAAGATAAAAAAGCTTGATTTGAAAACAGTATACGAGAAAAGCTTGGCAAACTATACCCTGCTCATTATTATTTGGAAAATAAATCCTTTATGTTTTGCAAATATCATCAGTGGCTATTTTACTTATAAACATACCCTAAAACCTGTAATTTTTTGCACTAATTTATTTTTAAAGAATTCTCTGAAAATTTAAAAGTTAATAAATGAACAGAAGCAAATGCTAAGAAAAAGTCATAAAAGTAAAGTTTAGTTAAAATAGTTAAACTGCGAATCATTTAAATAAGCTACATTATCTTAGCGCTTACAAATGACAACCTGTTATTACTCAAAAAAAATAAACCAACAAAAAACCAGTATCTTAACTTGGAAAAAATCACCCCATGACAGATGCCTGGGGGCTGGAACAGTCGGAATGTTCCTCAGGGTCTTGTGGGGGGGCTTCCTGGGCTCCGACCCCCTCCCCTCAGTGACTGGAGTGCTGACCACGTGGGAACGTGAGTCTCTTCC
Source organism: Mormoops blainvillei (assembly GCA_004026545.1). Classification (NCBI taxonomy): domain Eukaryota; kingdom Metazoa; phylum Chordata; class Mammalia; order Chiroptera; family Mormoopidae; genus Mormoops; species Mormoops blainvillei. Next base: position 3,522 of record PVJD01004912.1, read on the forward strand.
CACTGAACCTTGTTTGATCCCAGCTCCAGTGAGTGAGCTCCAGGATCACAGCTCATTTCCACCAGAGAGGTACCTTCTCAATCTGCTTCTTACAGAGAGCAGGCCACCGAGGTGGGATTTAAGGCCACGCCATGGGCGAGACGGCCCGGTGTGGGTATGTGCACCATACACACCTTGGTACGTGTAGCTTATACGCAGGGCTGGGCAACAGCAGGTTTACAATGGTGAGCACACAGAACAGTTTACTCTTGTATTATTATTTGTGACTGTACTGTTTATCTTACTGTTTCACAGCCTTGAGATTTCTTTCTCCACATGAACACTGTAAACCTACTTTTGCCCACCCCCGCACGTGCAGAGCACACAATGTGCGGTCCCGAGAGCCCCGGGGCGGGGCTTAAATCCTATACACCCTGCTTGACCTGCCACCCGCTACATTACTGCCTGGGAGGGATCCTGTGTAAGATCTGCACCAGGCTGCCACGCACGATCAGCACTGACCTCGTCAACAAACATCAGAAGTTTTCACAGAGCACGGATTCGATCAATCTCCACTTACTGAGGGTACCAAGGACAAACCTACGGAGAAAGACACTTTGAACTCAGACAGTGGACGAGTCAGCTCGGGAACACGCTCCCATCATGTGGTGTTGCTCACTGGTGACACTGAAGCTTTGAACCACAAAACTATTTCGTAGTTATGATACCGGAAAGAGCCGAAGTTGGGATTCCACTGCACACAATCCTTAAAACCTCTCCCTGGTTTTAGGGACATTAGGCTATTTTTCTGACAGACGGGGCTCCACGGTGAGGTTGCTCGGTTCCAATCCCTGCTGCCAACACCCTCAGCCAGAAAGTCTTCGGCCAAGCTCTTTGATTCCGACTGCCCTGGCGTCGTCCTCTGTGAAATGATGGGAACCCTGTTTCCTGGGGGGCCGTGAGCATTAGTTCCTAGGAGCACCAGAACGGCTCCTGCTGGAGGTGCGCACACCCCACAAAGCCTGAGCTACGTTTTCCTTCGAGGCTTCACTGTCGTTCTGGCGCAGGCGCCGGCGATGGGAAAGGGGTGCTACTTAAAAGCTCCCACTGGTCTCAGGGTTATTTCACATTTTGAGATTTTGCCGCTGCCAGTGACACAAACTTTGCATAATACAGCTTCATAATACTACAGAATCTTGAAGAATAATTTGATAATTGATTTTTATAAATTTGGCATTAGAATTAGTATTAAAAGTAATTAGTATTAAAATATTAGTACTAAAAAAAAGTGTTAGTAAATTCTTCAGTGTTGAGGCGGGGACTCGGTGATAATGGATTTGGAAACAGTGCCCGGCCCACGCAGGCGCTCAGGCACCGCCGCGCCCGCCAGCGCCAGCCTGCGCGTCGCTCAGCGCGCCGGGATTCCCAAGACGCGGCGGATACGCATTCTGGGCAAAGGTTTGTTGACACATCGCAAGAAAATTTCTCGAGTTTTACATGTACATAGTTTATTGTTTTTACTTAAAAAGATACCCAATTAAAATATTAATAACCATTAAAAACTGGCAGATTCACACAGCTACTTATAAATTCAGTTGAAACAAAATTTCATTTGGATTGTACTTAATTGCAAAATGACTCCATTCACACAGCATTCTGTTTTTCGTAAGTCCTGACCTCTTATCCAAGAAAATACAGCCTTTTGGGCGACATTTATGTAAACATTGGAGCCTACAATGCACATCTTTGTTGCCAATTTCTACAGCCATGGATACAAAAGGTAAATAACCCTAAAGAGCAAAGTGTGCATTTGGGGGAAGCCCCCGTGGGGGGCGGCGGCGGCACTGCTGAGCCTCCTCCCTCGCTGTCAGCAGTGAGATGTTGCGGCCCAGCCTCACATACACTGGCTGGCCTGCTTGCTGAAGCCCGAGCACGACGAAGGGTTTGAGGAACCTGCCTACGGCGGGCGAGCACCGGTTTCGAATGAAGCCGAGGGGCTGCTCCCCAGAGTGTGTGCTAAGGCAAAGCAGCAGCACATTTAGACAAAACGGATACCCGGGAAGAACGGAAGAGGAGGGCATACATTATTAGAGGACATAAGGGTTAACACACACATACACAAAGGCCGAACGATTCTCTGGCAGCTACATGTCATTTCTGATTTATGGAATTAAAAATTTTATCACTACAGAAGACCATGGTGGTTCTATTGATGGACAATACCCAGGATGATTAATTTTTAAAAGTTTGATTATTTTCCACCAAGGGCAAAATAAAAGCGTACCACTCAAAACAATACAACAAGGGCTTTGGAAATCAGGGAACGATCAAGATGGAGCTGAATATGCGAGTTCTCTGTTCATAAAATAGGAATATTTGCTTAGCATTCCAAAATTCTAAGACATGTCATCGGCAGCATCTGAAAAAGGTTCTGACACCTTAAGACAGAACTGCCTTCCAGGAAACGACTACTTTCAAAAGCGAATCTAACCTACGGGGACTGAGAAGCAGGCCCAGCGGTCACCGCGAACGGAAAGGCCGCTTCTCCTAGCCACTCTCGCGGTGCGTTTTTATAAAAAGCTATAAAACTGGAAAGGAGGAAGAAGTGTTTTCCTAAAACAAAATAAAAAACAACAACAAACAGAAAAATAAGTTAGTTGGCAAAGGTAAAAGTCTGCTGTGAGCTCTAGTTTCTCCTACTTCCTTTTTCTCAGCCACGCGGGCACAGCCTACGCGTCATTCCGAGTCTGAGGAGGACTTGCCACCTCCTCTAAAGAACAGGGGCCGACCGACAGGAGACAGCCCCGGCCACTTCTCGAAAGGCACAAGGATGGCCGTGCAGAGAGCGCAGATCTAGGGGATACTGGCCTGCCCGCCCGGGGACACCCGGGCTCCCATGGAGCCGTTCTCACTGCACTGCCCCTTCCGGACACTTACCCTGTTTAAGGGCAAACAAAAGGCAGTGCCAGTCAGACCTCAGGCAGGGGTGGAGACCTTTTTGGTGTACATTGGTTGAGAAGAAAGAGTTAACAGTTAGTTTGGTTTAAACACATTTAAACACAGATGCATATAAAACCAATATGAATTTTTACTAAACTTTTTACAATCATAACTTTAAGAACAAAAACATTAAAAAGGGAAACACCGCTGGTTGAGCTAGAAGCTCTTTTGTTTTAAAATGACATGTGCAAAGGCTGACTCCAACTCCCCAAGGGCTAAGTTCATTGTCAGCGGGCCGATTTTTGGGATGAGACTTCGAGCTCCTGCAGAAGGTGGGAAACCGAGGGCAAAGGCGTCTGTAGGGATGAAGGCTGAGAGGCCCCCTCGGAGCTGGGTACCCCGGCCACCAAAGGACAGCACACTTGAACACCGGTAAATGCCGAGTGACGTGTGTGCTGTGAGAAAACTGCAGTGTTTGGTGCTGATTAGGGAGGGGATGCATCACCTGTGCGGACAAGGCACAAATTTTTGGGAACCACGATGAAAAATGTACGGCCCACAGGTGGGATTTCCTCACATACTCCAACAGGGAAATGACTTATGTAACAGCAGAGCAAATTAATGAGGCTGAGGTCTGGCTGGGGCTCTTCCCAGCTATTTCTCTCGGTAGAGGTCACTCTGGGTGACACGTGGGATGGCGCTGCTGTGCACACGCCCTCGTCGAAGCCTGCCAGGCTCTTCGGAAGAGGCTAAACTAGGAAAAAAGCCTGCGGACAGGTTTAATACATCAGGACCAGGGAGAAGGGAAAGACTCTATGTACAAAGTCTGCTTCGGAAAAATGGTGTCTATGAAAAAGTCAAGAAGGAAAAACCTTAATGTTCAACGGTAAGTTCATGGCCACTTAAGAGTCGGGGGTGGACAGAGAGGCACAGAGAGGCCCAGTGCCCAGCAGGCCTGCGGAGAGTGTGCCGCCGGCACCTCCACAGTCTCTCAACTGCTGTCTTCTGCTGGGTCCTCACCACGGGGTCCTATAGCACCACCAACTGAATCTTTGCTTTTGCAAGTGACACAGCCCTCCGAGAAAGAACAAAAGCAGGCAGGTTATTCACGGCAATGTCGTCGGAGAAGGCTTAGAATCGGTAAAATGCTGGCCAAAGAACCTACGTCTAATTGCCCCACCTAGTCCCATCTAAGAACATCCGTTAGGGCTCATCCCTCATCATAGGAGGCGAATGACAGTACCTTTCTACAAGCCTTTGCTTACATTGTCTTGGGGTGCATTCTGCCTCCACCCTTCCACTCAAAAGCCAGAAAACAATATTTAAAAACTAGAGATGCTTATAGTAGCCGGCCCAGCTCCTGCGTCTTGGTGGGACCATATCTGGCCACCCTTAAACAACAGGTCGCACTCCCTTCTTTAAAAATGGGGGAGGGGAGGATTCCAGTGCCTTGTTTAACCCGTGAGTCTTATACACCTTGTTTGGACACCTACCTTTTGATTCGCTTGTTATAATTTTTAACTTCACTCATCACCTCCCACCACTGTCACAACTGTCACTCCAGAACGGGCCCCTGGGACCACCAGTAAATGAGACCATCCCTAATCAGGCTGTTCACGTCTGGGCTCACCGTGAAGACCTTGTAAGAGCGAAAAGACCACCTGGGTCCCTTGGTAATTCCTGCTACATACAGATACTGCCCCGGTGTGAATCTTACGTCTTGAGTTCGAACTCTTCTTGGTCACGCACGCACATTTGAAATGCAAACCTCCTGCACCTCCCACCCCAGTCAGTCACGTATCAGAGCAGGTGACTTTACTCCTTATTGCCCTGGAATATTCCAAGTGGCGGAATTAAAAAGCAATCGCAGTCAAAAAGACCTGCACTGAAAACCCACCGGGCTGTGCCTGCTCATACAAGGTGTTTAGCGTCTGCATTCCTCGCCTTGCTGTTTACCGGTAAAGCGGGAAGGCCACACCTGCCGCAGAAACAGCTGTGAGGGCTGGCATCTTCAGTGGGACCATGCGATGCATGTCGAGGGCCCAGGACGCCACCCGGCCCCAGGAAGCCGGCCTCTGACGGCCCCGCACTGCGCTTACCTGGACGTCTATTTCTTGAGGGAGAGTCTGGCTCTGGATCCACGAATGCACCCGGGCCAGCTCCTCCCTCTGCCCGGGGGAAAACTGTGGCTGCCGCCGCCTCATGCTCTCCAGCTTTTCCAGGTCTTCTTTCAGGACAGTTTCTGTGACCCTGAAGCCAAACGCACACATGAGACTTCAACAGTCCTGAAGGAGGCCCACTGAAGAGTGGCCGTTCTTCCTGGTGTGGAACGTGCTTTGCGTCTCTCGCCACCGCACAAGGCGCGCATTAAAAACCACCGCAGCCTCGCTCTGTGCAGCAGGTGGAGCGGGAGCTCTCTCCCGGCGCAGACAGCTGCTTGGTGTTCTGCCGGGCGCACAGGAGGGACAGGCCTCCCTCAGGGCTCCTCCTCCCGGGACGGAACGAGACCCACAGCCTGAAAGGAGGCGTCCTGTGCTTGGGTGCTGCCTGGGAGCGCGCTGCCCTTCTCTCCGTCTTCCTGTCTAACGAGGGTGACGCGTTTGCTTAGCCTGGGTCCACGCACACGTGGCACTCCCACCCTGGCCACTGCTTTAAGAAATCGCTCGTCATCTGACTTGAAACGAATGCGTCTGAAGATACACTGCCCTAAGAGTATGTATAAAAACACTCAAAAATCACTTTGTATAAAAAACACAATTACAAAACCACTGAGAAACTCCTACGAACGCGGGTCTTCAAAGGCGCCTTCTTACCTCTCGGGCACCTGGTAGGTCATGAGGATGCGCTCGGGGGTCTCCTTGATCATCCTCCAGATGGCCTCGTCCGCTGCTCCGGGAGCCGCTGCTTCCTTCTGCACACCCTGCGGCTGCTGCCCGCTCTGGGTGATTCCAGAAGAACAGTCGCTGCGCTCACTGGTGCCTGCCGGGAATCAACACAATGACCAATCAGGAAGTCCCTGTCAGGGCTGGCTCGTCAGACAGGCCCTCATTCTTCAGGGACCGCGGCCACGGCTCGACACCTGTCCCTTCCCAGCGTGGCCATCAACCAGGCAACCTCGGTCGCGGTTCCGGGGAGGCCCCAGGCCTCTTTCTCAGCCCCCTGAGCTGAGCTCTCTCACGGTCCCCTCCGAACGGCTCCACCTCGGCTCCCTCCTAAAGCACTACCGTCTCGGCTGCACGTTGTCACTCGCTTGTCTGTCTGTTCCTCTGCAGGCCCGGGACAGCGCCTTCGCCGTTTGGCTTGGAGCCCAGAGTCCGTCAGTCAGTAACGCTCTCTGCAAAGCCTCAGACTTCTTTCTCCCTGACTTGTCATAACCATCAAAATGTCAACTCTGACAAAGCCGGTGGTCGGTCCTGTGCTACCCACACCCGCGAGGCCGCAGACACAGAGGGAGGCGCTCAGGGACAGGGAGCTCCGTTCTACGATAAACTCAGCCCCCAGGAGGAGCATCGGAAAGCCTGGGAATCCCGCTGTAGTTCTCCGTCACTTACTGTCGCAACAGATACGTGACACCCTTATGGGTAATTTTAGTAAAGCATGTACGTGTAAGGCCTGTACACAGAAAACTGCAAACACTGCTGACCAAAATTAAAGACCTACAGTATCGAGAACCGTATTGTGCCCATGGACCACACTCCATACTGCCAGGGTGGCGATTCTCCCAAAACTGGCCCATCAGGTCAACACGGTGTCAATCGAAATCCAGCAGGGTTGTTGTTTTTTTGTCGGTTTTTTTTTTTTTTGTAGAAACTAAAAACTTGATTCTATAATTTATATGGACAAAGGACCTACAACATCGAATATTATTTTGAAGACAGGAATAAAGTCAGAGGACTTATCCCACCAGTGTTGAAGACTTCCCTGAAAGCTCCATCGAAGGACCGTGGGTCACCCTAAAGCTGGCGGAAGGAGAAGCAGGCAGGGGCCCAGAAACACACTCAAACGCGTGCAACCAGGGCGTGTCCAACAAAGGCGCTGTGGCAACTCGGGGGTGAACAGCGGTCCCGGCAACACATCGGGCAGGACAACTGGTCCTCCGTGTGCGAGTAAAGCACACAGACCCCTACCTCACGCCTTAGGCAAAAATTAACCGAAACTGGATCCCAGACCGACCCCGAAAGCTAGCCCTACAACACTGCCTAGCCAGGGGCCGGTCGGTGACTCCTGGGCAGGCGGGAGGTCTCTCAGAGGACACGCAGGCACAGTCCGTAACAGGAAAACCAATCCCCTGACCTTCGGTAACATTAAAAAGTATTTTGCTCCTCAAAATGAAGCTAGAAATAAGATAATACAATGAAAAGGCAAGCACACATAGGGAGGAAATTTTTGCAAAACAAATATTTGATGGAGGACTTATACCCAGAATACACACAGAACTCTTACTACTCACTAGGAAACTAACCCCCTCAAATGGCCAAAAGGCTTGAACACACATGATGGTAAGAAGTGCACCGAGATGCTCAACACCACTGGTCAACAGGCAAATGCAAATGGAAACCATGAGGTGTCACCACATGCCCCCACTGCAACGGCGGAACTGAAACGATGGACCGTCCCCAGCGCCGGCCGGGACCTGCCCCAGCTGGGGCACTCGCACGTCACTGACAGGCAGGCAAGGCGGCGCAGCCACTTTGGAAGACAGTCTGGCAGTTTCTTATAAAGTTAACTGTACACGTGACCTAGCGATTTCCTTCTGAGGTATTTACCCGAGAGAAAAGAAAACACACGGTCACGAAGCGACTTAACTAAAATGTTCATCGCTGCATTAAGGGTCCCAAACTGAAACCCAATACCCACCCCCAGTGAACGGCTGGCCGTACAGTGTCACTCTCTCAGCGGTAAAAAGCAGCGGACTCGACGGGCAGTCAGACGGGGCCCAGCAGCCCTAGCATGCTGAGAGTCTGGGCACGAGCCAGACGCTGGGCCACTCCACCGACGTGCACTGCAGGAAAAGCGACGCTCGAGTGACAGGGGAGAATGGGTGGCGGCCCAAGGACAGAGGGCAGGAGGCTGACTGCACAGTCCCAGGAGAACGTCCCTGGGGAGGGAGGCGCTCCATCTGGTAACTGTGGTGGTGGGGACCCTAGCGTATACATTTCTCAGAATTCTTTCCTTCACCTAAATGTGGCGTATCTTGCTGCAAGCAAATAGGCATATACTCCAATACACACACCCACGCGCGCGCGTAAGTAAAGCTTACCCCTCTCCCGAAGGGAAAAACACCAGTGCGGAAACCCAGCAGCCAGCCCCTACAGGAGCCCCCTGGCAGCAGAGCCTGACGAAGGTGCCAATTTGGACCCTACCTGATGCCTCAGAGCCAGGTCCGGATGGAGACTCCTTGGGAAGGGACAGGTCACTGGCAGTAAAATGGTGGCTCTTCTTCCCGCTGAGGTCGGTAACGCACTGCTAGAAAGTAAAAATGCGAGAAAAAATACTGTAACATACTGCACAGTAACCGGGGGGGCGTCAGCTTCATACGTTAAACAGAATAAAATGCCAGGGCAAACCGAGGTGCCGAACAGCGTCAGCCTGTCCCCAAGATGTGGCCCAAGTTCCCCTGCGCGTAACATTCAAGGCGCCGTGCTGCTGAGCCCCCGCTGCACGTAGCCCACACAGCTGTGTGAGTCAGCGCTCTTTTCTGTCATTCCGAACAGGTGTACTGAACATTTTATATGTTCTGAGCAGTGTCCCAAACACTAGGAATGTAACAGTAAAGAAAACAAAGGCCCCATTATCCTGGAACTCACACTGCTTGGTTGGGGGTTGGGGGGGAAGGGTGAACTCCATAAATATTAGCTCACTGCCCATTTAATCCTCCGACTAAGCTAGGAAGTGCTGATCTTTCCGTTTTTCAAATGAGGAAACAATGGCGGAGAGGTTCAGTGACTTGCCCACGCAAGCCCACCAGCCTCCGAGTGACGGGGCTGGGGTCTGGGCCCACGTCTCTTCCCCAGCCCACGACTTGCTCCCTGGGGCGCCCTGCCTGGCGTCAGATTTCTAGCAAGAGCACTGATATCAGACTTTCAAAATTAGGCATATTTTCATGATTTGGATGCATTTTTCTTTAAAATATTGTTTTATACCTTGAAGGGAAGGCTGAGAAAAACCTTGTGTAAATATTCACACTCATCTTTGATTCCTCTTCCAAAATTTGCCTGGTAATCTGAGAACGCCTTTTTAGGTAATGGGATGAAAAGTTAAAACTGGCCAAAAAAATTCTTGATTTTTGAAAATGACTCACAGAAATGTGAAACTATAAACTGCCTACTTTACTGACGAGTACTGACAAAATGACAATGTCCCACCGCCTGTGCACGGCTGCTGTCCGCCAACTAAGCCCCCGAAAGTGAAACCGCTAAACTCATGTCTTGTCGGTGTGGCTTATTCCTGTCTTACTGGACCGTAACCTCAGTCGTAGGCAAGAAAATACATCTGATAGACAATGAACATGTTAAGTTTAATGCTGGATATCAAATTTTAAAGGGAGATAGAATTTAGTTCATACAGAAAATGTGAAAGTGCTTTGGCCAAACCACACACAGCATCTAAGACAGCGGACACGGCAGATTCTCTCCTTCCTGCCTTTCAAACGAAGCTGGGAGGGCCCGGGGGGCCGTTCCGGCGGAGCCAGAGCAGCCGCGTGGATTTCCCCGCCCAGGCGTCTGCGAGGAGCCCGGGGTGAGGGCCTTGATTTCAGCACGTTCCTCTGTCGCGGGCTGAAAGCGTGTCCCTTCCCTCCGCTGCCAGGCACCGCGCCTGCTCACCTGCTCTGCAGACGCGCAGGACCCAGGCAGGTCCTCCTGCAGCAAGTCCAGCTGCAGCGGCGAGCTGCCCCTCGAGCTGAGGAGTGGGGGCTCGTCGCTCTGAGTGTCCCAGGGCTCCCCCGCCCTCCTCTGGTCGGCGACTGCAGACGGTGCTGCCACGTGTGCAGCTGTTGCTGACACTGAGGGCGGTGTTTCAGAAGGGCCTGCTGCTCCCGGGAATGGATACGGAGAGAACACGGGTGCCAACAGGTGACAGACAGGGGGGTCAGGCAGGAAAATGGTCACGTAAGGCAGAGGGACAGCTGGGAAGGGCGGCCTGGGCGGACAGTCCGGTGCCGTCACTGGGGCTGCGGGCTCTCCCCCGAGCGCGGTCACGGTGGGCAGGGGGAGTGCCGGTGCGAGGTAAGGGACCTGGCCGGGAGCCATCAGGGCCGCTGGGAGCGACAGGCCGGGGGCGAGGAGGGCAGAGGCGGGGGCCGAGCACCAGGGCTGCAGGTTCTGGACGTCCGCTCTGAGGTGGGGACAGCAGGCGTCCGTGGCGCACTGGCTGTCGAGCGGCTCCCGCAGCTTCTTACGCCTGTGCTTCCCCTTCTTGCAACCGGCCGGCCGGGGCGGCCTGGCCGTGGGGTCTCCTGAGAGGACAGAGAGGGGGCAGAGTGGAAACCCATGTGCAGAGGCGGGGAGGCCGCCGTGCGCGGGGATGGGGACAGTGACAGGGAGATTACAACACTTTAACTCTCTCCGCTCAGGGATGGCGAGAAGCAGCTCGGAGACTGGGAACCAAACCCCAGGTGTAAGTGACGCTCAAAGTTAAACTGAGGCCAGCGCCTCTCCATCAGCTCCGCCCGAGTTCCACCACTCCCTGCCTCCTGGTCCAGACAGCCGACTTACAAGCTTGCCGGCAGCGGGCAGGAACGGAGTGCATTTTTAAAAACGTTAACTACCTTGAACATAGGAGTCTCTAGCTTTGCTTCTGCTTTCTTGCTGAAGATAGGAGCTGTAGGGGGATGACAGGATCTTTTCCCGGAATTTGTCCACGTAGTTCTGTTCCTCCTTCTGCGTGTGAGCCGACAGGACAGCCGTCGTGAGCCCCACGCGTCTGAAATCTTCTGCGGTCAGTGGAGCCGCCCGTGTGGGCGGCACCCCCGGCTCACAGGCGGGGGCGGTGTCCTCGGCTGGAGCCGATTCTGCTGAGGCAGAAGAGGAAAGATTTCATTTCAGCTGCTACCAAGTGTTTGCATTTCTTTAGTTTCACCAATTTAACAACCTTTTGGTAAGTTTTATGAGCGCTATTATTACAACTGGAACACAAACAACTTCATCAACCTAGCACGTAACGTTCTATTTTCCTGCCTGTCTTTATAGTCTTTGTACACCTGTATCTTCATTTTATAGTTGTAATACTCAAAGGCTTATGTATTCATTTAAATCTTGCTTTTACTGTAAATATTCTCCTATCTCCCTGAACTCTTCAAAATGTTTAGCTTTGAATTTATTTTTTAATCTGGAATATATTCCAGTGGTTCAAAAACTGACAAGCTCTCTTTGGCTCACCAGCAACATCATCTAATCTCGCAATAGTTTTGTCTCTGGTCTCTTCCCACCGATCCACAGCCCGGCTGTCAATACTACAGCCTCCCCCTCAAAGGGCTGAAGGGGGGCAGTGTCTGTGAGGGACCAAGGGCAGGGCATGGCCCAGAGTAACAGCCTGGCGTGTGTTAACAGACAGATCATGGAATGCAAGCAAAGGTAAATTAGAGCTAATCTGAAAATCTGATTTAACAAGCCCGTCACTATTTTTTCTTCATCCACCTAATTGTGATGAGTAAGGAGTAAGTCAAAAGAATAAGGGTCAGTAAAAAGGAATAAAAAGACATCAGTTACCTACCAAGTCATTGTACTGTTACATGAACAGAGAGCTCAGCCCAACACCAAAGTTTCTATAAGCATGTGTGTATGTGTATGCATGTGTTTATACATACACACATGTATATAAAAACTGAGAGATACATAGACACATACAGATACACAATCTATTTAGGCCCAACTACAAAATTTGAAACAGACACCTTCTTTCCAGGTCAGCCACCCGGTGACCTGCCGCCATCAGCCATGGCCAACGCCCGCCGAAGGCTTGCGGCTACCATCAGGGTTCTAAGTGCTTCGCTTGTGTCAGCTAACTTGACAAGTGACATAACTAAGAAATACAGTCTAAGATATGGGTATACATGCAGCCAATATAACATGACACTTCCCCAAATACTTGAACTGAATTAAAAAGAAAGTATTTGTAATTTAGAAGCTGTTGCTCAGCAAATGGGATGAATGACTTTTGTCTCCCCGCAGCGGCGTGCCTACTGTGCAGTCCGTGTAAAGTCCAAGGTCAGCGGGGTACCTGGCTCTGGCGGTGGCACGTGAGCCATGGTGCTGCTGTCACTGCACTGGCTGATGCCAGAGCCCAGGCTCAGCGCCGCTGTGGGCAGGCTCCGTGGAGCGCCCCCTTCGGCATCGGTGGACCGTCCGTCCGCTGGCATTTCCGAGTTTGCTGTGACTGGGAGCTGAGAAACAGCTGGGGACGTGAGAAAAACTGACAGTGAGAAGGATTCCCAACCGGAAATTTATGTTAAAGACCAGTTTACAGACATTTATAATGGACAAGTAACAACTTATGGACCATAAAGAGGACACTGAAACTAAGATCATTTGTGGTTACAATGAAAGAATGCTGCAAAACTAAAGAGAAGCAGAGAGTAAGGGGTGGCTTTGTAATGATTCTTTTCATTTAACAACAAAAGGTCTGGCTGTTACCTTGCAACGCCTGGGCATCGTCTGCCTTGTGGTGCTGCCTGTCGTCCTCTGAGGACGAGGTTGTGTTTGTGCAGGATATGCACTTTCTCTTCAAAGCTGGAATGTTGTAGCTCTTCAGGTACCTGCAACGACAAACTGGGGTCAGGCAGTCTCACCTGGCCCTAACTTTGCCATCTCCCTCTGCTTTTTTAACACCACTTCTGTTTGGGACACACGGTGCTTCCTTTTATTAAACAAACTGAATACATCTGACACGTAACGCTGTACAAGTGTAAGGTGTACATCGTGTTATGCTGACGCATTTACATACCATACGATGACTGCTGATGGAGACACGCGCTGCCTTCCACAACACGGTGTGACGTTACCGCGTGCCTCTGCTACACTGTACGCCACGTCCCCGCGGCTTACCCCGGCTCATTGAGAGTTCGCGCCCCCATGCCCAGCCCTCTGGCACCCCTCATTTTACTGTCTTATAGGTTTAACTTTTTTAGACTCCACACAGAAGCGCTATCCTAAGTACCAGACTTAGTCTGACTTATCTTGCTCAGCACAGCATCCTCAAGGTCCATCCATGCTGTCCCAGGTGGGAGGGTGGCTCCTCTCTCAGGGCTGAGTAGCATCCCATTGTGCCTGCACCGCACTTTTTCGAACCCACCCATCGGCGAGCACGGTGCTGTTCCCACAGCCCGGCCAGCGTGGGTAATGCTGTGGTGAACGCGGGGCTGCATGTGTCTTGTCAGGGTCCGGTTTCCGTTTCCTTTGGGTGTACGCCCAGAGGTTGAGCTGATGAAGCGTATGGTAGATTTCTTTTTAATTTTTAATGAGCCTCCATATTGTTTTCCATAGTGTTTGGACTAATTTACGTTTCTACCAACAATGTATAAAGTTCCCTTTCCCATCCTCGCCAACACCTACTGTCTCGTCTTCTTGACAGTATCGGCTCTAAAAGGGGCGACGTAACAGCTCATCACCGTGGTTCCGATGTGTGTTCCCCTGACGACTGGTGATGCTAAGTAACACTTCATGTGCTTCTTGGTTATTTTGATGTCCTCTTTGGAAAGATGACTATCAGGAAAAATGTCTTTTGCCCATTTAAAAGTCAGATTTTTTGTTGTTGACTTCTTTGTATTTTTTGGATATTAACCCCCTATCTGATGTAAGGTTTACAAAAAGTCTTCTCCCATTCTACAGGTTGTTTTTAAATTTTGTTGTTTCTTTTGCCGTGCAGAAGCTTTTGAGTTGGATGTGGTTCTGCTGGTTGACATTTGTAGCTGTTTGTGCTTTGGATGTCGTATTAAAAAATCGCTGCTGAGAGCAGTATCAGTGAGCTTCTTCCCCATGTTTTCTTCCAGGAGTTTTATAGTGTCAGGTCTTATGTTTCAGCTTTTGATCTGCTTTAACTTTACTGAGTGGTACTGGATGGGGTCCAATTTTCCTAGCACTGTATGTTAAAGAAACTATCCTTTTCCTATTGGGTAGTCTTGGCTCCCTTATCGAATATTAGTTGAATGTATATCTAAAGCTATATTTATATATTGTACCAATGTGTCTATTTGTGTACCTGTATTATACTGTTTGTTATTACTATAACTTTGTAGTATAGTCTACATAGAAATTTCTTTTCTATAGAAATCCAGAAGTGTGATACCTCTGGACTTGTTCTTTTTTCTCAGGATTGCTTTGGAGTCTTTTGAGAATCCACACAAATTTTAGATTGTTTCTTCTATTTCTGGAAAGAATACCTTTGATGTTTTGATGGGTATGGCAATGAATCTGTAGATAGCTTTGGGAAGTATGGCCATTTTAACAATATTAATTCTTCCTATCCATGAACATAGGATGTCTACATTTGCTTGTGTATTCCTCAGTTTCTTTCAGCAAGGTCTTATAGTTCTCACTGTACAGATATACAACTTTCTTGGTTAAATTTATTCCTATGTATTTTATTGTTTTGATGTTACTGTGAATGAGCTGATTTTCTTTATTTCTTTTTCAGACGCTTTGCCATTAGTGTAAAGGAATGCAGCTGATTTCTATGTTGATTTTATATCCTGCCACTTTACTGAAACCATTGATTAATTCCAACAGTTTTTTGACTGACTCTTCGGGATTGCCTATATGTAAGATCAGATCATGGCAAACGGCAATGATTTTACTTCTTCCTCTCCAGTTTGGATGCCTTTTATTTTTTGTCTTGCCTAAATGCTCTAGCTAGGACTTCCAATATTATACTGAATAGGAGTGGTGAGAGTGGACATCCTTGTTACTGATCTTAGAGAAAACACTTTTTTTCCTCTGAGTATCACGTTAGCTGTGGGTTTGTTGCATACAGACTTTACTATGTTAGGTATGTTCCTTCTACATCCAATCTGTAAAGGGTTTGGTTTTTTCAGAATCATAAAAGGATGTTTTGTTTTCTCAAGTGCTTTTTCTACATTCCAGGAATAAATCCTTGCATTCCAGGGATAAATTCCACTTGGTCGGGGGTATAATCCTTTTAATGTGTTGTTTAATTTGCTAATATTCTGCTGAGAATTTTGGTATCTACATTCATCAGGGATACTGGTCTACAGTTTTCTTTTCCTTATCTTGTTTTGGTATCACCATGGTGCCGAATGCTTCTCTTTCTGGAGTTCCCATTATTCTTACATTGGCTTTTCGAGTGGTGTCTCAAAGCTCCTGTAGGGCTTATTCACTTTTCAAAAACCTTAGTTCTCTCTTCTTCAACCGCAATCACTTCTAGGTTCCCATCTTCCACCTCATTAATTCTCTCTTCCGTTTGACCTATTGTACTTCCAGGGCATTCCTTCTCTCATTTGCTGAGTTCTTCAGTTCCGGAACTTGGTGTTTTAGAATTTCAATCTTTTTGGTAAGAAGTGCTCCTTCTATTCAATAGCTCCATTCCTGAGATCACTGTATTGCCTTTCTGAGTTTTCTGGTGGTCTGCTGAGCTTCTTCATAACAGCTAGTTTGCACTTTTATCAGTGAGATGGCAGTACGCCATGTCTTTGGATTTGGTTGTTGGCAAATTGCTGTTTTCTCTTGGTGACCCTGCCTTGCCATGACATTTCATGGTGTTTGATGACAAGCGCCTCTGTTGCTGCCCTGGGAGTAGCAACCTCCTTCCTTATTTAGGCAAGAACTTGTTCACTTTGAGTCTAACAATTTAACAGGTTGGTAATTAGGAACTTCCCTTTTGTTTTCCAGAAAGTGGTGCTACGGTAACAAGTTTTTGTCTGTCTTACCAGCACTAAGGTCGGGAGCACATACATTTAAAAAAGCTGCCAGGAGTAAAAGCCAAATGCAGAGCAGAGTGGGGAGAACTGTGAAGTCAGCGCTGGGGCTTCAGGTGTGCCCATGGCCTGATGGGAGTGAGAGTGGTGGTTCCCAGAGGTTTGTGGACAGTCCTCTTGCCAGAACCCCGGGCAGACTCCTTCCTTCTGCTGTCTTTGCCTGCCTGCCTCCTTTTCCTTTCCCTCCTGCGGTCTCTCCTCAGAGACCGCAGAAGGCATGGCTGGGCTGACCCCCCACCCACCACCCTCACCCTCTATTTCCTCTGTCAGGAAGGTCGTGCGGGCCCACCACCGGACCTGCTGCCAGCCGCCCAGGTGCCACTCCTGCGGTCCAACCCGCCCACGTGCAAGTGCACAGGCGGACGGATCTCTCGGTTGTCCTGCTATGCTGTGCAGAGGCACTTTCTCTTGGTTATGGACATCCAAGTAGTTGAAAATTGAAGAGAAAAAAAGGATGATGCTGACTGTGTACTTCTTCCCTGATGGCATCTTCCCCGACATCCCAGCCCGAATTGCTGGGTGGCTGCCTCTCTTTTATCGTGGTCTTGAACTGATCTTCAAATCTTGCATCATTAAAATTTGACGAGTGCAGGTATTGTCTTCTCAAGTATCCAGTAGCTCCTTAAAAGAGGAATGCATCTTCTAATTTTTTGCATCCCCCAAAATGTTGAGTGTATTATAAACTGTGTGTAGTAAGTAGACAGTCCATAAACATCCACTGATTTATAGTGAAAAATCAAGACAACAGCTATTAAAAATTCTATAAAGGTCTCATAGTCACAATGTATGTTTTTGGAAAAACTAACATGCTATCGAAACTTGGGTTTCATACCTGATAACACTATCAATGCAGTTTATCTGCTGATAGGACGGGCTATGCTGGTCTTTTCGCAAATCCTCACAAGATTCAGTGTTCGTGCCATTATTTTTCAATGTCTGTAAGGAAGAAAAGGCCTTCTGCTCACCTAAAAGAGAATGGAAGTATGTGTAATTAAAAACACATTATTCTTTTTTAAAAAAGATTTTATTTTTACTTATTTTTAGAGAGAGGGGAAGGGATGGAGAGGCGGAGAGAAACATCAATCAGGGACCATGTGGGGACCTGGCCCGCAACCCAAGCATGTGCCCTGACTGGGAATCGAACCGGTGACTTTTCGATTTGCAAGCTGGCACTCTATCCACCAAGCCATACCAGCCCGGGCTAAAAATATGTTACTCTTAAGAACATGTACTTATTCAGTAAAATTAAATCACGGTACTTCAGAATAAATACATTCCATAGCATATTATGCAGCCATTAAAATGGAGCTCAGTTTTAAATGCACTGATGCAGAGAGGCACCCATATGGTTATTATTATTATTTTTTTAAAGGAGTGAAACAGCCCCAGCTGGTGTAGCTCAATGGATTGAGTGTCGGCCTGCAAATCAAAGGGTCACCAGTTCCATTCCCCAGTCAGGGCACATGCCTGGGTTGTGGGCCATGTCCCCAGTAGGGGGCGCGTGAGAGGCAACCACACATTGATGTTTCTCTCTTCCTCTTTATCCCTTCCTTCCCTTCTGTCTAAAAATAAAATAAAATCGTAAAAAGTAAAAGGAATGAATTAAATAATCAAGGCAAAGATTATCAAGGAACAAAGCTACTGGGCAGAAGGTCTGATGATCTGATACCATCTGCACAACTAGTCCATCCTGGCACTAAGGGTGGGCACCCGGCACTGAGTGCATCTTAGGTGTCGCAGTGAAAAGCACACAGTGTTGCCTGTGTTGCCCAGAAGAACTTTTTGAGATGCCCGACGGTAGGTAAGAAACTGAGTAAAGCAGGAGGGGGAAGGATTTCTACTCTGAGAACGAACGCAGGGGTCAGGACGTAGAGCCGCGGCCCTGATGTGAGGCCCTAGGCCAAGGCAGAGCGCATATCACCGACGGGACCACGCGATAAAAGAGTTAGAAAGCTGAGATTTTAAATCTTCCGAAAGAATTTTCTCGGCCAAGACATGGGATAATGAAACACAGCAAGAAAGACATTTAAGATGAACTCTTTAGCAGAGAGGGAATCTGACAGTTTCAAGGGACAGAGAAAGCTGTTATTTCTACCTTGTGCCCTTACGGCTACAGAGGAAACAGAACACTAAGCCTCCTCCCGAGGTGAGAAGAGCACACCGAGGCGTGGGCCCGCGACATCCGGAGGGCACCTACGGGCGCCCAGGGACGGCACCTACAGGAGCCGTGCCTGGTCGTTTGGTTGTGTGAGTCACGTCCAGTCCGTAAGCAGAGCAGCTGTTGCCACCGACTCAGAGGAGCATTTCACCTCTGCTGTGCAGAGCACCCGCCCCCGACGATGACAGAGACCCTGCATCACAGTGAGGTGTCCAAAATCTGAAAGGACTCCCATGTTTATATTAACATTCAGGGAAGAAAGGGAAGGGAAAGTTCGGTAAATTAAAAGTTAATAAAAGTGGATGTCTACGTTGTTGAACTTCCCTCCGCCATATGACGGCGAGCAGGTCAAATTTTTCCAAAGAATGCAGTTGACCATGACTGCGCCAGTCCCTGGGGTGCCACCTGCGTCATATTTGTGTATTTGATGCAAAGAGAAATGCCAAGTTTTTCATTCAACTTAGGTCATAAGCATTCTCCATCTGTTTGAAATGACAGAAGGGATCAGTATTATATTGTGCTTCATTATCTAAAATATATTCTCAAATGAACTCTTGGTTTATAAATAGTTCACGGTGGGGGATCCATGAATGTGTTGGTATCAGAAACGTCAATTCTTTGGTAGCAATATACTGCAACTATGTTCTTTTTCTTTTTTAAAGACTATTTTTTAGAGAGGGGAGAAGGGAGGAAGTAGAAAGGGAGAGAAACATCAATCGGTTGCCTCTCACACGCCCCTACCTGGGGACCTGGCCCACAACACAGGCACGCGCCCTGGCCGGGGACCGAACCAGTGACATTTCAGTTCACAGGCCGACGCCCTACCCACTGAGCCACAGCGGTCAGGGGAAGCAACTGCATTCTAGTGCCCTTGGGCTTCAGAGCAGAACTTACTGCTGCCACTATCACCATCACTATCACCACCCGGGCAAGCAACTCTCAGACAGCAGCACAGCCCCGCCGCCTCACACTCAGGCTCTCACACCCCACATCTGTGCGGAGAGCGCGGGGTGTGCGAGGGGCCCTGGGGGCCCTGCTGACTCACCGCCAGGCTGTCCTGGGCGTGTCTCCGTCGCTTGCTCGTTGGGTGATTTGGTCATTGACTCGATGTACAGCTGCTGACCCAGGTTTTTAATTTTGTTGACACTGGCATAGACCTGCTGCAAAGTCAACTTAAGGGAAAGAAGAGAATGTGTTTCAAATATAATAAAAATGAACACTAAAAGGTACATAACGAAATACATTTAACTTCTGGTTCTCTGAAGTTAAGTTACAGCCAAAGCTAAGCGAGTCTGGGCACAGGCCGCAGACTGTCAGAGGGGCACAGGGAGGGGACCTGGGAGAAACAGGTGATGGGATTAAGCAAAACAAAACAACATAAAAACAAGAACAAAAGAAAAACCACGCACAAACACCTCACAGACGCAGATAACAGTGTGACGACTACCAAAGGGAAAGGGGCGGGTGGGGGAGGCAGACGAGGGTGAAGGGGGGTAAGCGGTGGTGGAAGGAGACTTGACTCTGGGCGGTGAACACACACAACAGCGTACAGGTGATGATGGACTGCAGACTTGCACACGTGAAACCGATGTAACTTTATTAACCAATGTCACCCTGATAAATTCAATAAAAATAAATAAATCTCTTCACAATACGCTAATATTTGGAAAGCACACTATTAACCCAAATGCAAATGTCACTTTCCAAAGGTGGTCTTTTCTTTTCAGTTTTCCAAAACCAAAATGGATGAGAATGTCTGCCACCAGCGAGGGTCTTCAGGCCAAGAGAGTGACAGCGAAGCTGTGTGCTGAGCTGCAGAGCCAGTACTGTGGCCCAGGTAACGAGAAAGAGGAGGAAAACGGCCCACGTCTGCCCACTCACCGGTTCCTTCTGGGCGTCCTCCACGCAGGGCCCACTGGACTCACTCGAGGACGTCACGCTAACGTGCTGCTCCTGGGACCCGCTGCTTCCCAGGCTGCCGTAGCCGCTGGACGCGCTCATGTGGACTGGCTGCAAGGACAGAGGCCCAACTCGGGGGTTACTGGCCACGTGGCGGCCAGAGGGCAGATATAGCACCAGCTCGCGGGAGCTTATCTAAAATCATCACAAAATGATGACTAAAATTTCTGAAACCCTAAATTAGGTGTGTGAAGGTTGATGCTTTTAGCCTTAATGCTGACATGAAACATATCCCCCTGTTGTTTCCGTAATTTTCAAGGGCAAAGTCTAGTTTTCCAGTCTAAGCAGGCATTTCTGGAACAAAAAATTTTTAAAAGCCACGTTATAATTTACCCAGATAGAAAAATAACTTGTTCTTTAGGCTATGTGTAGAACAGACAGAACAAATTAAATAGACACCAGTTTTCCCAGGGGCCCTGGAGGTCTCACGAGAGACCCCATGACACCTTCAGTACCCGCTTCACAAGTTTACTGCTTGAATCTCCAATAGGAATCATTTTGGGTATTTGTCTCCAACAAGCAGTTTTTCGTACTTCTGCCTTATAATAACCAGATATTGAGGTCAGCCAGTCCCTCCCCCACCTTGAAAATTGGAATTATTCTAAAAAATACTGAAGCCAAAACTCAGAGATTGAGTGTACTGGTCGTTCTCGGAATATAAGAAGAATTCTCTTAGAAATAACTTCTCTGTCTTACTGTTCACTGGGACTCAGTTTTGTTGTCTGAAAACGAGTTATTACGAAATGTTCTGTGTATTTGACATAGAAAAAGGAAAAAAGATTAATAACTTTTATTTTAAAAACAAAAAAGAGGACAAAAATTCCTGGAATGCAGAAATTAAGGACTTCTCTTTGCAGTTTATGTTGTGAAGTGACTTTTCTAAGAATGCAAAATAAAATACTATCATGGAAATGTTGTGCTTGTTTTTAAAAATCTCTTTTATCCCTGATCAGCGTGGTTCAGCTGGTTGGGTGTTGTCTGGCAAAGGTCACTGGTTCAATCCCTGGTCAGGACAAATGCCTGGGTTGTGGGCCAGGTTCCTGGTTGGGGCACGTAGGAGAGGCAACTGGTCGATGTATCTCTCTCGTATCGATGTTTCTCTCCTCTCGTTCTCCCTCCCTTACTCTCTCTCTAAAAATAAATAAATAAAATCTTTAAAAAAAAAATTCTCATTTTACCTGTAACAGAAGTTTGTGAATTTGTTCTTGTAATTCTGTTATGTCTTTGTCATTATTGTTCATCTTTTTTATTCTGGTAGCAAAAACATCCTCATTCAGTGGACTCCTACAAAATACCAAGTAAAGACTGAGTCAAGCAACTGAAAATTCATTTATAATGGAGACTAACATGATTTTTAATATTCAAATAATAAATCTATGTTTTTACAAAGCAACTCTTTGACTCTGAATACAGAAAACATGAAGCTAAAATTCTGTTCATGGAGGTAGAGAAAATGCTGATAAGCAAATGAACAAACTGACAGGCTTATTTAGTCTCTGTAGTTGCGGTCCTTCTACGACTGTCTCAGCACTCTTTACAGACATCTAAAATCAGTGACGAGGAACTGCCTTAGCTGCTGAAATGTCTGCAGCAACTACTGGCCTCAAAATATAACAGGAACTGAGTAGCCCACTGTAGGGATTCTACGATCCTAAGTTTGCCAAACAACATCGAATGGTTGAAGTACCTAATAACTTACGTAACAAAGATGGATTTGTGACACACCCTAGTGGTAACAATGCGGCTGTCAGAATCCCTTCAAGCCTCCCCATTCTCGAATTCTAGAGCATCTCACACCTCCCACCTGCACACAGTGCGGGGACAGGCACGCCCAGGAAGAACGAGGAGGAGGGGGTCCAGCGCCTCTTTAGCGCCCCTGGTGTGGGAGGAAGTGCGCTGGCTCTACCACATGCAGTGAGAATAACCAGCACTTTCCAAACCCTGTGACGTGCCATGCACGGTGCCAAGTGCTCTACCAGGTACCATCTGCTTCACCGGAGGAGAACGCTTGCGCCAGGTCACCTAGCCGGCGAGGTCTAAGCAGGGGGTCAGGAAGGGACCAGACTTGCCCCCGAAGCAACTGCCTCTCGCTATTTCGGTAAGGTGAGCACTGCTGAGGGGGTACACTGAGTCATACCGGCCTCTACCGAGTCCTCACAAGCCCCCACGGTGGAACCGACCCTGAGGTCAGAGTTCACGTAACCCCGCAGCAGCGGCGTTGGGGTCTGAACCCACACGTGTGCCTCTGGGGCCAGTGCGGAGCTCCCCCGCTGTGCTGTCCTGCAGCTCTGTGCCCCACTGACTGCGACAATTTCCCAAAGACAGAAATCACCGCCATGGTGCCACAGGCTGTCAGCAGTGCCAGCAAGTCATCAGGAGGAGTTCCGCCTTTGGACGGTGTGGCCTTCTTGTCGGCACAGTGGGTGCACGCTGTACATTGGTGACAATCTGCACTTGAACACAGAGCCTGACATACGACGCCTTTTCTGTAATCGCTGGGCCTGTCACCCGTCTCCCCCGTGGGGGCAGGTTGCCCTGTGCTCCGTGTTCTCCCCTCCTGTGCCCATAGCAGTGCCTGGCACAGGAGAGAGTGAACGTGAATGGAGGGCCGGTCTGGGAGCCAAGCGCTTTCTTTGGATTCGTCACCTACACACACCCACACCAGGCACCTGGATGTCTCCCCGAGGTGTCTGCGTTTCATTTTTCCAGTGAAATTTGGAAATGGAAACAGGACAGACAGATTTGTGGTGGGAGATTTCAATGTTCCTACTTGTGAAACTCTGTACACAACAAGCTGTCTCTTTCATCAGTAATTATATACTCAAGAAGGCTGACACATAGGTGCGAGCCTGCCGTCCTCACTGATGAGTGGCCAGCTCGGCCAGTGTGGGATACTGACTGGTGGCAGCACCTGGTTCCTCTCTGTGACTCCTCCATGAGCCCTGGGACAGTGACTCTAGCTCCCCAACTACGGATTCTCCTGTGAAGTGAGCGCTAACAGCACCTGACATGCCTGCACGCAGAGTTGCAAGGAGGGACCCCCAGAGAGACAGGGATGTCCCTGCCCAACACTGTTAGAGCCCCTTCCCCCTTCAGCTGTCACACTGTCCTAAACCCTGCTGACCTTCTCTGTTTACTGCCTCTCCACTGCACTGTGGGCTTCGCGACGGTCACAAAAGCGTCTGTCATCTCATTCTCAGGGTCTAGCACAGCGCCTGCAACTGTGTGTGATCCGTAAATACTTATTTAAGGAATAAATGCATTAATATAACTTACAAATGTAATGGATAATTATTTTACAAGAAAGTAATACTTCACTAGACTCTTGAGTTCTTTCCCTCACTTAATCCTAAATCTTGAGAGGTAAATATTGTTGTAACTAAAAAAAAAGTTCTCAATTCACATGAAACTTTTAATTATTTTTTTTCAGAGAGGGGAAGGGAGGGAGAAGGAGGGGGAGAAAAGCACTGATCGGTTCCCTCTCACTTACTCCCTGACCAGGGACCAAACCCACAACCCAGGCATGCGCCCCCACCGGGAACTGAACCGGCGACCTTTCACTTTGTGGAATGACACCCAGACACCAGAGCCACACAGCTCAGGGCACTGTTGTAATTTTTAAAAATAGTGACAGTATTGTGAGTCGTTATATGCCAAGTTAATTTCATATGTAAATATGCAAAGAACTGAAAGGAAAACTTGAGGAATCCAGGTCATGCCTCTAGCACTGACTGGGGAGGCCGCACAGGCCAACGGACAGGCTCCCAGGTGGGCGTCTCCTATTCATTAGCCCAAATTCACACAAAGCAAGCATCTGATTTCATTTCCTAATAGGTTTCCCTACAGAGAAAAAAAGTCCTTTCTGACCAACATGAACAGCACGCACTTGGCAGTCCTATTTCTCATCTACTAAATGCGCTTTTGGCGCATGCCAGGCTCATGAGCTAGGGCGGAAGGTGCCCACTTTGTCCACTCGGTTCCAGTCCTGTTCTGCTGAGAGCCGAGCCTCAGAGAGCAGGGGGCAGGAGCACCCTGGAGCTGTCCCTCGCCACGGCTGCACACACTTGACACAGTCTTGAGACGTGATCAGACAAGCCGTGCGAGCAGATGGACGGTTCTCAAGTGTTTGCTTCTGTGCACAGAGCCGTGTAACAGAATAGGAAAGACGTCTCGGTCTCAGCATGACAACAGAGTTAAGTTTAAATTCCGTGCTTAAAAAAAAAAAGACATCAAAGGCAAAACTATGGCCCAGCAGAGGAACCTACAGGTCAATTTTAAGTGAACCAAAAAGTCAAGGGATGAGGAGCGTTTTAAGCTACGACGGCGGCAGTCCAGGTAGTTCTGAATCCAGCTCACGGATTACGTTAAATGAGTAGAAGACAGCAATCAAATAGGCTTGAGTCAGCCACTCGGGCAGGAAAGCAAATATTAAGGAATCTTTAAAACGTGAAAATGGCAAAAAAAAAAAAAAAATCACGACCATAATCCCACTAACCCACAAAGAACCAAGATTTCTATTTTATTTCCTTCTGATCTTTTTCATATTCCATAGTTATTGTTTGTTTTAGACATAATTATAATTATATGGTACAATTTTGCATGCTGCTTTTTATATGTAATATATCGATGTTCCATGTTATATAATCTCTAAGAATTTTTAAAATTATACTTTATTATGCAATTATACTTGTCCCATTTTTTTCCCCCTTTGCCACCCTCCACCCAGCAACCCCCACTCCCTCAGGCGATCCCCCCACCATTTTTCATGTCCATGGGTCACGTGTGTAAATTCTTTGGCTGCTCCATTTCCTAAACTGCACTTTACACCCCCAAGGCTATTTTATTAACTATCTATTTACACTTCTTAATCCCCTCACTTCTTCAGCTGCTCCCCCACAGCCCCCCTCATCGGGCAACCATCAAAGTGCTCTCTGTGCCCATGATTCTGTCTCTGTTCTTGTTTATTTAGCTTCTTAGATTCATCTGTTGATATGTATTTATTGCTATTTTACTATTCATAGTTTTGATCTTTGTTTTCTTAAATCAGTCCCTTTAACATTTCATCTAATAATGATTTGGTGATGATGAACTCTAGTTTTTTCCTTGTCTTGGAAGCTCTTTATCTGCCCTTTGCTGGGTAGAGCAATCTGAGCTGTAGGTCCCTGCATTTCAAGACTTTGGATATTTCTTGCCAGTCCTTCGAGCCTGCAGAGTTTCTTTTGAGAAATCAGCTGACAGTCTTACGGGGACTCCCCTGTAGGTAGCTAACTTGTTTTCTCCAGTTGCTTTTAAGATTCTCTATCTTTAACCTTTGGCATTTAATTCCGATGTGTCCCGGAGTGGGTCTCTTTGCATCTGTCTGATTTGGGACTCTGTGCTTCCTGGACTTGCATGTCTATTTCCTTCACAAATTAAGGGAAATTCTCTTTCATTATTTTTTCAAATAGACTTCCAATTTCTTGCTCTTTCTCTTCTCCTTCTGGCACCCCTATGATGCAAATGTTGGAACTCGAAGTTGTCCCAGAGGTTGCTTATACTATCCTCTTTTTGAGGGGATTTTTTGCTTCCTTATGTTCCAAATCATTGATTTAATTCCCGGCTTCATCCTCTCTACTGTTATTTCTCTGCAAGTTGTTCTTTATTTCAGTTAGTGCATCCCTTGTTTCTTAGTGGATTTTTATGCTGTTGAGGTCCTCACTAAGTTCCTTGAGCATCCTTATAACCAGTGTTTTGAACTCTGCATCTGATAGATTGCTTATCTCCATTTTGTTTAGCTCTTTTTCTGGAGTTTTGATCTGTTCTTTCATATGGGCCATGTTTGTCTCCTCATTTTGGCAGCCTCCCTGTGTTTGTTTCTATGTAATAGGTAGAGCTGCTATGACTCCCTGTGTTGGTGGTGTGGCCTATATAGTAGGTTTCCTATAGGGTCCAGTGGCACAGCCTCCCCTATCACCCAAGCCGGGTACTCAAGGTGCAGCCTTCATGTGGGCTGAGTACACCCTCCTCTCATAGTTGAGCCTTGGTTGCTGTCGGCAGATCAATGGGAGGGATTTACCCAGGCCAGTCAGCTGCAAGGACTGGCTGTGACCACCTACCTCCAACCTCCAACCTCAGTGAAGGATCAGTTGTGCAGGGGCAGGGTGGTAGTACTCTGAAGCTGTCCACTGGGTGCACTGGCCCTGGGGTTTCCTGGGTGGTGCAGGCCAAGGTCAGCCCCCACCCATGTTTTGCCCAGGGCCACCCTTCCTGAGCTATAAAGCAATCTGAGGAGGCTGCTACCTGTGCAGGGCTGGGAGATTCCCAGGTGAAGTCAAGCTGTGAATTTGGGTGGCTGCTGCTAGTGCCGGGCCTGGGGCTCACTGAGGCCAGCTGTTGCTTGTTTGAAAAGATTTAGGAAGTTGTGGAGCATGAGCTAAGGTCAGCCATTGGAAAAGCCACTGTTAACAGTAGTAAGTTGGGTGGGACAGAGCCTCAGGGGATCTCCAGGGTGGGACAAAGACTGTCAGCCTGGTTGATGGAGTCTCAGATATGGCACCCACCTGCCAGCTCCGTGGTTTTGTCGGGGAAGGGTCCAGAAAAGGGACAATGGCCTCTGGTCACTTTTCTGTCTGGGAGAAAGCCGTCTCCCAGCTCTTACCTTGATGCCAGACACTTTAGTTTCTCCCTGTATGCCACAGGTGCCCTTTAAGCTGCTATCCTCGTGCTGGAGCTCAGAGGACACGAGTCTGAGTAAGTCCACATGTAGGTTCTTACAGAGCAACTGCTTGAGACACTAGAAGTTTCTTCCATCGACTTAATCCCCCACAACTTCTGGTTCTTGCAGCCAGAAGTTATGGGGACTTATCTTCCTGGCACTGGAACCCTAGACTGGGGGGCCTGGTGTGGGGCTGGAACTCCTTGGTCCTGAGATGTCCCTCCCGAATTTTTATCCACCACATGTGGATATGGGACCATCCCGTTCCGTGTCTCTGCCCCTCGTACCAGTCTGGTTGGATGTGATTTCTTTAATTCCGTAGTTGTCAGACTTCCAGTCAGCTCAGTTTCTCACGGTTCTGAGTGACGGCTGTCCTGAAATTTAGTTGTAAGTTTGATGTGGTTGTGCGAGGAGGTGAGCTGCGTTTACCTGTGCCACTATCTTGACTAGAAGTTGTAAAAATGTTTATTGACCAATATAATAGCATGTCAAGCAAGCATTCCAGATGAGTTAACGATGTTCACTTAAGTTGCCCTAAGTCTGCCTTTATGATTAAATCACAAACTGTATCTCTTCTTTCTGTAGCTTTTCAGTTTACCCACATTTCCTTAGACTATTTACAGAAAGGAACCATCAGGTAAAAGAGAGAAATCTTTCCAAGGCCCTTCATACACACTGCTACACTGTCCTCCAAAAGCACTAAAAAAAACAACCTGTTCCATTTAGTTCACGTTTAACTGATTCGGTGTAGAGTAAGTGCACAAAAGAATATTATTTGGTAACACAAGATTCTTTTAGAAAATGTGAAAATGATGGGCTTACGTTCGGACTTTGTGCCGACCCATGATGAACGAGACCTTCCGGCTCCACGGGTTCACGAAGCTGGACCAGCTGGAGTCCAGGATGACGTAATCACCGTTCTGAGCGCAAAACCTGACGGGCGAGTGTTGAAAGGGAGGGTGGCCCGCGTACTTCAGCACTACACAAAATAAGGGATGCACACAAACGTTATAAATGTCAGTTTTCAGCATTTATTTATAAATTTTTAAGAATGTCAACGTAGGAAAATAAGTGGTCTTAGCAGTTTCAACAAATGGCTGACTTGACTAAAGGTTAAGCTCTAATAAAAAATAAAATGAAAACTCAGATCAACGATTAAGAAAAGAACTTCCTCCCACAGAGAAGCCCGAACTTACCTTTTTGGTGGATGGCAACCATCAGAGCACGGTCTTCTGGGTGCAGGTACGTCAGGATGGACGTTCCGATCAGGTCCTGAGGGAGGTATCCCAGCAAAGGCACGGCTCTGGGCACAGACCCGGCACAGGCAACAGGTTATACGCAGTATTTTTTATACTCTGCCTACTTTAAGAAAATACTTCTTTACTTAATTTTAAATATGAAAAAAAGGTACACAAATACTGTGGGGAAATAGTCACATAATCTAAGAAATGCTGGTCGTCTGACTCACTGCATCAAAATCATCTGGGGAACCTGCCCACACACGGACTCTCGGGCTCACCGCAGGCTCACAAGGCGGAGCTTCTCGGGTGAGACCCAGAATCCACGTGTTTTGCAAGTTCCTCAGAGGTCCCGATGCCCTACACTTTGCTGCCAGTTAAAAAGCATACAAAGATCACATCAAAACATAGAAAAATGCTTATGATGTTAAATGAACAAAGCACGCTACAAATTTGTGCAGTATGATGAAAATTACACAAAAACAATGTCCTGCAAAAGGTCATACCAAACAGACAACCAGCACACAGACACGTGCAGGGTACAAGGTTCGCAGGGAACGGTCGTGGCAAGACCCTCGGGACAGCTTGGGTAGAACCAACTCCACAAACATTTCCTATGTTACAAATTCAAAGGTATTGTCTAAGGAGACAAAATTTCAGCTACTTTCAAAATACTCTTGGTTAAATTGTATTACTTTCCACAGATTATATCATACAAAGTATCTCACCAACTACTATATCAGGGTATCTGTTATGAAATAAACCCATTTTCAAATGTTTTCAAATGTTTCAAAAGTTTTTTAAAAAATCAAAATTAACATAACTGTGCCACGTTTTTAACATTGTGCTTATGTGTGGTATTTTGAGATACTGTAAGAAAAATTTTTAAATAAATGAGGGGAAAATGGAAGGGTACTAAAGATATTAAAAAAGAACATCACTATTCTTTAAAGAAAAAACTATTTTAACACTTAAAAAAGCAGAAAAGACCTAAGTCAAAATAAGTAACAATTCTTTAAATAAGTTTAGTTTCATACACACACACACACACACACACACACACAAATCTTTTCCTTTTTTCCTCCCTTAAAACTAAAAAAAATAAAAAATAAAAAAAATCATAAACTGGTTTGGGAAGCACGTGTCTAGTGGAAATAACCCCAGACCAGGTGCCAGGGCTGAGTCTTGGTGTCGCCTTGTCTGTGATGACAGGGCACATCTGTCCTTGGCAAACTGGTGCTCACATTCATTGTCCTCTTGTGTAAAGGGGACAATAATTCCTGATTTACCTAAAAAGCAGGCTGCTGTGAAATCAAGTATAATTGCAAATCTTAGAAGTGTCTTATATTTATATTTCTTACCCGAGAAGCTCCGCCTTGTGAGCCTGCGGTGAGCCCGAGAGTCCGTGTGTGGGCAGGTTCCCCAGATGATTTTGATGCAGTGAGTCAGACGACCAACATTTCTTAGATTATGTGACTATTTCCCCACAGTATTTGTGTACCTTTTTTTCATATTTAAAAGATATTTATATTAAAAATTGAAACGCAAATAATTTCAAACTAACAAAAATCAAAAGATAATAGATAGACAGCAAAAACATAATGTAGAAGAATATAAGTGTGTGTAAACCTTTTCATATTTGTATTTATTTTCAGAAACAAATTTCTTTTTGGCTTAAAGTACTTACCGTTCATCAATTTCAAGAAAAACGCACCCTGGAGTGTGCGTTGTGGTAAAAATTCTTTTATCCACTGGGATTCGAGGAGCTATGGAAAACAGATATTCATTTAAAGGCAAATATCTAATTAATCATCCACTCAGCTAACCACTTAACAAAATTTCTACATGAAATGGTAAAATCTCAGTCTGAGCAGACAAAGCTACAGTCAGATGATGATAATTTTCATCATCACCTACCTTTTAATCAGGTCAAAATGCCATGCCCACTAAAGTTAATTTCAAACACACAGGCTGCACGCAGAGCAGCTAGCCCCTTACAGGTCATCTACCAAAGCGGGAGCACCTCACGGCTCACGGTCACTCCGGTCGTCTTCAGGGGCTGTGTTTAACTGGGCGTGTGGGATTTAAAATGTCAGTGTGACATGAACATTTTTTAACTTGTATGATAAAATTAGTATGGTCAGGTCTGCCATAACTCGCCTTGAAAATGTGATTAATACATTAGGGAGTCATTTGAGCATAATACCAATTCTGCATTTGCTTACGCACGATTTCATTGGCAAGCAGCATGGGGTGAATGCAGAAAACACCTAACGGAACGGAGTCCCGCAGGGACACCCACCGCTTCCTCAGCGCCCCTGCGCTCTGGGACCTGCCGCCGACCTGGCGTTAGAACTGCAGTACTATTTCAGGCTTCCTCACACCCCTCCAGGTAGGTCCAATAGCCACGCCCACAAGCAAACTGTCAGGCTTTTCCCTGGTGAGGAGTCCTATTTACTGGATTGTTTGTGCATTCATTTTTTTCATTTTTAAAATTTTAGTTTTCAATTACAGTGGACCTTCAGTATTGCTTTGTATTAGTTTCGGGTGGACAGCAATAGTGGTTGGACAATCATGTAATTCACGAAGTGATCGTTCCTCCAATAGCTCTGGTGCTCCCCTGGCACCACACACAGTTGTTACAATACTTCTGAATGTGTTCCCACAGCTGTACTTTACACCCCTCAGGAATATTTCGTAACAGCCAACTTGTGCTCCTCAGTCCTTTCGCCTTTCCGACCCAGTCCCCCGGCTCCCCTCCCATCTGGTAACCCGCAGTCGGTTCTGTGTGTCTGGGAGTCTGCTTCTGTTTCTCTTTTGCTCATTTATAACATCTTTAGGTTCCACATATAAATGAAATCATACGGTATGTCTTTTTCTGTCTGTATCTCATGTACCATAGTAGCCTCTAGGTCTATTTACGTTGTTGCAAATGGTAAGATTTCATTCTTTTTTATGATCAACACTCCAGTATATATTCAAGTATCACCTCTTCTTTATCTAATCATCTGTTGATGGGCACTTGGGTTGTTTCCACATCCTGGCTGTTGTAAACTATGCTGCAATGAACATAGGGGTGCGTATCTTTTTGATTAATGTTTTGGATGTGATCAATATATACTTGAAAATGAGTTGGTGGGTTAGATGGTAATTCTATTTTTAATTTTTTTGAGGAACTTCCATACTATTTTCCATAGGGGCGGCACCAATTTCATTTCTTAACCATTAAATGTTTAAAACTATTACTGTTTTTAATAGAGACCTGTCTTACTTTTAACATGTGGTTAAGGTTTAGAGCATTGTGCCCCTAACTTCATTTTTCCCATAAGCCCTGTGGTTTTTATTTTGTGTGATTTTTTTTTTTGCATAGGCTGATCATTTTCAGAAAAGCACATACCACGTTACAGCAGAAATGACTGTAATTTCAAATAATAAATGGAAGCTGCTTCTGTATTGGTAAGTGAATTTTATTTTTACTTACTTACTTACTTACTTGTTTATAGAGAGACGGGGAGAAAGAGAGGGAGAGAAACATCAATGTGCGGTTGCCCCTTGCACGCCCCCTACTGGGGACCTGGCCTGCAACCCAGATGTGCGCCCTGACTGGGAATCAAACCAGTGGCCCTTTCGTTCACAGGCCGGTGCTCAATCCACTGAGCTACACCAGCCAGGGATACGTGCATTTTAAAATGTAGTTCTGCCATCAGCCTATAAAATTTATATTTACACGATAAAAACCAGGGAGTTTCAAAACACTTTAAAAACATAAATTCATTCTCATGGCCTCGCTGAGCAACTACTTCAGTGCTCCTATTTCACACAAGACAGAAGCAAAAGGCCAACAGGCTGTCCAACCGGTAGACAAAGGATTCGAGGACCAGAGGACCAAGTATCTGCGTAAGTCCCTGCTTAGACCCTGAGGCCGGGCCACCCATGAAGGACAGGACTGCACGGGACACCAAGATCAGTGAACAGAGGTGTCAAGGCACCCAGCTACACATGCCCCGAGAGTCCAGGGCTCAGCTGAAGCCCTGTGTGCTCGCTTCTGTCGGGCGGCTGCGGTGAACAGGCCCGCCCTGATACGTGGGACATGGGGACAGCAGACACTCCCGACTGACCTTCATAACCAGAGTGAATCTTCTCTGCCAGTGTGAGACAGCAGGGCTCCGACTCCGGCGGGGCGGAGCTATGCACGTGAATCAGATAGGGAATAATCCGGAATGGGTGGTAATGCTTCTCTTGCTGTCTGTTTTCACCTCCACTGCAAAGAACAGACGGGTTCACGGCTGCCCTGACGCATTCAATCAGCCCAGGAGGAAACACTCCTGGGAAAACGTCTTATTGGTAATTTCTAAGATAGACATAGCCCAATCTTAAATATTTAAACATTTACTTTAAAGAGAAGGGAAACGCTGCTTAAATTTCCAACACCCGAGGGCAATTCTAGTCCTTCAGGCAACGAGGAAGTGGTTTCTTGGAGGAGCGGCTCAGGCCGGGCCTGCCAGGAGGGAGCAAGGGCTGTGCTCGCTTGGCGACTCCTCTCCTGAGCCTGGCGCCCGCCTCGCCCCGCTGGCTTCTCTGCTTCTGCGCTGGAGCTCGAGGGCTCAGTGCGCTCTGTGTGCTGGTGACTGCACATCTGCCTCTGTCCTGGATTTCCCTCCTGAACTCCAGGCCCATGTACCAATGACCAATCAATGTCACGACATCTTATTGTGAAAGGAACATTGGCATGAGTGTAACATTAGTGAACACAGTGGTAAATTTAGTAGGAAAAAATTCACTAATAAATCCTAAGAGAAATCAACTGCTATTAAAACGCTGGTCTGTTTTCCTCTAGTTTAGTTATCTCTGGGCCTTTAAATCCTTGTCATAAATGGACTATCTTGCTTTCTTTCAAGTTATTCAAAATTTCAAAAATTAACTTTAAATGTGACCAAACAACAAAAACCAAACAAAAACAAACAAACAAAAATGCCTAGGGGTACCTGAAAGTGCCCCTGGGTTGGGAATCCTTGCTCTGACCTTCTCCCCTTGCATTATCATCTACTTTTCTCCTGAGTTTGTGCTCCTTCCTCTCTATCAAAACACCAGCTTCTGTGGCAAGAACCAAGTCTTGTTCTTTGCATCCACAACAGACCTGGCGAGTAAGTGCTAAACTAAAAGCGCAGCCCAGTGCACTGTGGGGCGTCTGCAGGCCCTGCACTTACCGGATCCTGCAGAAAAAGGACTTCACGGGGGCGTGGTCATAGTGCGATGCTGAGGGAGACAAAGAGAAACTGTCAGTCACCCCGCAGAGACACTGCAGAGCAGCGTGCCCTCAGACAAACAATGGCACACTGTCACCGCACAAACAGGAAAGTAGTTTTTAGGAGAGAGATGCTCTGGTTAAAATAGGACTCTCCCCCGTTCCTGAGACCTGGTCGCATGCAGGGTTTCCTGTTCTAACAGGGACCCTCAGGTACGACGGTGAGCATGTTGGACTTCGTCTCCCCTCATTACTTCTAACAGACCCTCTGGAACCGCCCAGACTCGTTCCTGCAAACATCCATGTCATAACCCTTTGACACAATTATTTTGGTGGTAACATTCTGTTCCACTGTAATAGCCTGGACATGTCTCAAAAATTGAGAATTTGAATACTTGTAATTTTTAGGTATACGATGTACAAAGTTCTTTCATTGTTTTCTTCCCTGGTATAAATTCCCCCAAGTCGTGTTCCTCGGTGAAGTGACATGACCATTTTATGCCTCTCATCATGTGTTGGCAAACTAACGTCAGAAGGTTGTACCAAATGACGAGTGTCATTAGCCACATTGCTCATTAATTTTATTCATTTGTGAGGAGATAATTCAGAAATGTTCAAATTTGCCTATCTTAGGGCAGGCCACGGGCCGAGCCTTTTCCCAAGTGTCTGACTGTTTGTATTCCTCTGCTTAGCGCTCCCTGAATATATCTTTTGGGTATTTATTCACTGGAGCAAAAAGTCCTCAGGGGAACCAAGGGAATGTTTAAAACCAAGCAGGTGGTTAGAAAACATATACTGAAAGAGCAAAAACAACAAAAATTCTCAAGAACCAAAATACTGAATCTGGTCCAGGTCTGTGCACTTCTGAGGAAAGGGTCACAGGAAGAATCAGAAATGGGCTTTTGAATGATCGAAAACAACGAACATGAGTTAAAAAAAAAAAAATCCAGTTTAAAAGTCAAGAGACCAATGAGCAAACTATCAAAATTCATGAAACTATGAAAGTTAAAGAGCCCCGGGATTCGAAGCACAGAAGATAGTGCCTACGGCGCGTCTGTAGGAAACGAATGGAACAACGCGATCGAGTGAGCTTGAGAAACCACGCGAAGGTCTGCTGCGGTCTGAACACAGGGACGAGGAGAGTTAAGGCAGGGTGAGTGTTTCAAAAACATCCTTCACCTTTGTAGACAGTTTTTATGGACAGGACCCCACCTTGGTGCCACGTTCGAAAGCGTTAGGTACGGTCCCCTGTTGGAGTGACCGTCACAGGCAGCCATTCCCCCGGCTCTGTGCCTCAGGGACTGTGGTGGCTGAGAAAGGGCAAGGCCCCTGGCTTCAGGGGAGAAACCCTCCCGCAGGCTGTGCTCAGTACCCCCACCCCCAGCAAAGGGGCCCTGAGGCAGGTCATCCCTTGGACACGCAAGGCTCCTGCCAGGCACAGCTGTGGCCTGGACTCCCTGGTGGCTGCCGGCCACGCTGCTCTCTGAGCTGCGCTGCGGCCGAGACTGCTCCTCCCGCAAGGGCCGGCCTTCCCTGGGGGTCGGGGCTCCTCTCCCGTAAGTCTCGGGCATGGCTGACCCCGACTAACGATGGCCATCTCTGTCGACTGGGGGTGACGACAAGAGTACCCACGAGGTTCCTGGGAGAATTAAACCCACTAACACATTGGGAGTCCCTGGGCCAAGAGCACCCGTCCAACAGAGCGTAGCAGGAGGGATGCTCCTTCCGCCGTAGTTCACTCCCGCTCTCCAAAGTGCTTTCCAGCCATCCGTTTTCTTGACTCTTACAGTAATCATGTATTAGCGGACTGGTCAGAAACTATTATTTCATACCGAGGAGCTAAGTGGCCTCCAAGCCACAAAGGGACAGGCCTCAGTTTAAAATTCAGATCTTCAGCCCTGGCAGGATGGCTCAATTGGTTGGGATGTTGTCTTGTACATCAAAAGGTTGCGGGTTCGATTCCCAGTCAGGGTACATGCCTGGGCTGAGGGTTCGATCCCTGGTTGGGAGTCTATGAGAGGCAGCTGATCGATGTTTCTCTCTCTCCCTTCCCTTCCTCTCTTTCTAAAAGCAATGAAAAAATGTCCTAGGGTGAGGATAAAAAAAAAATTAAAATGCAGATCTTCAGATTCCTAGCTTAAAATTCCTTGCACACAGAAGATAGGGCAACTCTACGTAGGGAAACTTCCTTACCCTATCTGTACATTACAACGGGCACCTGATTGAACTGCCTGCATCCAGAGTCTCCTAACACAGAGAGCCGACCCAGTGAGTTCAAACACAGATGTGGCCCTCCTCACTTCCACACCTCGGTGGCAACGTGGGACTTCTTATTTTTTAAGGCCGTTCTAAAGACACAGTAGTCAGCTCCTTCTGAGAGGTCTGGACCACAAATGAAGCTGAAACGTGCTCTGACGCAGAGCTAAATGCTGACAGCAGCTGACGTGACGGCTCCCTATACCCTCGTCGTGTTCTCGGGGCTCAGAGGAAGGGGCAGAAAGGAGGAGGGACAGGGCCCAGCCCCGGAGAGCTGCGGACCCTGCCCGCTGCGCGCAGGAGAGTGGGTTCTTGGGGACCAGGAGGCAGAGTGCGAGGTGAGGAGCAAGTGAGATGCGCATCAGGTCTTCATGCAGCAAGTAAATGTTTAGGTTTGAGAACACGATTTCAGGCCAGATCATGTTTCGCACAGATGGGAAGTGCTCGGCCATAAGCAATTAGCAAAGCTGGAAAGGCTGGAAGGGTGAGACGGGCGCTCCTCAGGCGGAGTGGAAGGGAAACGCTGGGTGAGTGTGAGCGGTCCAGCAAACACCGCTCCATGTGCCCCGCTACCGCCTGCACCTCGGCATCTAGGACAGTGATTGTGGGGAAAATGTTTACAGAACGACTGAACAATCAGCACGTGAAGAGAAACAAATACGGACGACGAAAGGCCGAATGTAGGTGTTTAGGAAAGAGGAAGAAGAACAAAATCGATGCTTTTGAGTTATGGCAACAGGACGGAGGTAGCCAGAAGATAGCAAGGATGACAGCTATGTTTTCTGAAGCTCATATACAACGTGCATAAAAGATGGGGCAAAGGTCTGCAACTGAAAAAAGACGCAAGCAAGACTGTTCTTCACTGGACCAAGCACTGGATTAAAAAATCCAAATGGATACAGAGCTTTAGATTTGCAAGACGGTAAAGTTCTGGAGATCTGTTTCACGGCAACGTGCATGCGTTCAGCACCCCTGAGCTGTACACTTAAAAATGATCGATATGGTCAATTTTGTTAATGTGTTTTTTTACAATAAAAAATTGCCGTATTTTGCCTTGTGTAATGTGTACTTTTTTGCCCAAATTTTTGAGGGAAAAATAAGGATGCACATTATACACAGGTATAATAATTATAGAGTATGGGTACAATAATAATCCCATGTATAACTTGCACAGCAACGCGGGCGCACATTATACACAGCAAAATACGGTAATTAACGTTTTTTAAAACTTAGAGGAAAGGACTTGGAATCAAAGGATGACCTAAGCTCTTAAGAGACACTTTTCAAAGAATGTGCAATAATGAATGGTGACGTAAAAAAGAAATGATAGTTTAAAGATCACACAGGACTGAATGTCACAAAGAAAACTGTAAGCAACCATCCCTGGGTCAGGGAAATAAGCGTTTCAGAAGAAAAAGTAATGACATTCATGAACTTTTAGGGACAATAAAAAGTGGAAAAGAAAGCTGATCATAAGGTGTTTATCTCCAAAGCAGAGCTAAGACGTAATGAAGTCAATGTAAGAGGAAAAACATTTAATTTTATTAACTTAAAAAAAACAGAGCCTTTATAGCAATTAACCTGCTATACATTATGCTGGCACTCAAACTGTATTTATAATATATAATCTATGAAACTAACTTGACTACATAAAGGCAAATTTGTAGAATTTTTATGTTTTTAGAAGCATTTAAAATGTTTTCATCACATTCTATATTTTTGAAAAAAGAAATTTAAAAAGCCCACAGCCTGCCAATTCTAAACAATGCATTCATTTCTTTGCTGTTACTGGGAGAACAGAGAGAATGTTTCTGAGGCAAGGCGGGCAGCCGGGTCTGGCCCCATTACCTTTCGGGGTCCAGCTGCCCCAGAAGGGGAGCTGAGTGGGCGCGGTGTGCGTGTAGAACATCCTCACATCTTGAGGGGCAAGCAGTTCGACGAAGTGGGAGGACTCCAAGAGGTCTTTCTTACAATTCAGGATCGAAGTGGCCTGCTCAGAAATGTGCACTAACCTTCCAGACAGAAACGAAAACACTGCCACAAAGGTGTCCTATGAAAAACATTGAAAATAAATGCAGACATTGAGATACCAGCAATATCCCTGGAAAGGTATGTTTCTGCTAGATTTCTACCACGATCAATAAAGGCAACACCGTGAAACCTGCATGGTGCCTTCTGAAGGCTTGATTTCTAGCCCCCAAAACCACAGCGGCTCATTCTACACTGAGTACGTGGGCAGCACAGATACTCAGACTGCTCATTCCTTCTCCTTTGCAGACTGCTTTGCACCCGCAGGGACCGCCTTCTCTTCACCAAAGCACATTCTAGGCTTCAAGGCCCGGCTCAAGAGTCACCTTGAAGATGTTGTCTTTAACCAACATCGTTACATAAGAACTGCTTCTCAAGCCCTGGCTGGCGTGGCTCAGTCGGTTGGAGCGCTGTCCCCCAACTGAAAGGGTGCGGGCTCAATCCCCGTCCCAGGCGTGTACGACCCCTGGTCACAGGCGGCAATGGATCAATGCTTCTCTCTCATCGATGCTGCTCTCTCCCTTCCTCTCTTTCTAAGAGCAATGAAAAAATGTCCTTGGGTGTACATGGAAAAAGAAAAGAATTATTTCTCCAATTTATCTCATTAGACATAAATATAACTTAGTTATTATAACAATCAACCACTGTTTCTACCTGCTGGCACTGGCCTATGTTTTCCTCTCTAGCTTTGCTTTGAAGGCCATCGAGGGAATATGTTTTCTTACACTTTTTTCCCCTTAAGTCTCGATAGCACCTATTGCACTACTATGAACACGCTGGTTAGTAACATGAGCACGAGTGTAACGGCAGGGGACAGCTCATGTTCCGATGTTCTAAACTCTTTAAGTTACAATTATGTTGAGATCTAAACATAAAGTTCAGTAATCTCCACCATATCAACAAAACATGAAGTGAAATTATCCCGTCAACGTGAAGAGATTCAAAAAAGATATACTAAATGCCTCTTCCAAAATTTTATAAAAAATGACAGCATCTCAACTCACCTGTTCTATAAAATCCAGCTGTTACAACTTGAAGTAGTAGGTATGGGAACTAAGAATGATATAAATAGAAATTAACAATTCGGAGATCAGCATAAGATGCGGGAAGTTACTCTGCAGGGTTATCTGTGTCTTCGGTTTGAGGGAACTCAGCGATGCTCAGGGGACAGAGGCACCCCCGAACCGAAGCGAAGGGAACGACCGCGGCCGCCCCACGTGCTGCCTGCAGCCCTGTCCCCCGCCAGGGCAGGGGACGCTGTGCGACGCCTCTCTAGCAGTTTCCTCCTCTTGTCTACCTCACACTATGGCTACTGACGCTTTCCGTTACTGTTTTAATAACCTGCACCTAGATAAGGTTGTTAGGAAAAATCACCCAGGTTGACATGGCAAAATTCGTGAGCTCTTACTGTGTTTTTGGAAGTGTGTTCTGAAGCAATAGTGGCCAGTTCCTCAAGACTGTACATGGTCACATCTGCTTGAGGTGCTCCATTTTGACTGAGAGTCTGGAAAAACTCACTGTTTGCTAAGAAACACAGGAAAATAAATAGGGAGTCCAGTGAAAACAGTATCTTCAGGAAATCATTTTTATGACTAGTTAAGCTGGCTGCTTCTTCACATAAGGACACACCTCAGTGTTGTCCTTGAAACCAGATCACTTCCTTCCTTCGCCTCAAGTACTGATAGTTGGTCAAACGTAAGATTTTGAATTCTCTGAGTCCAGCGTGTTGCAGATCACAAGGAACAGGACGCTGAGAAACTAAAGAGGGGACTGAAGCCCCAAATTCCAAATACACACAGGGCGCCATGACGACGGAAATGTCACCCCAGCCCTCGGGACCCACGCGTGACACGGCAGCCCTAGGGGGCGTGCTCGGGACTGTACACCTCATGATATCCCTTGAGAAGAAAACTCAGAGGTAAAAAGGAAAAAATGTTCACAACTGTTTGTTTTTCAATTGGCTAAGCTCTGGATACATCACGAGTGCACTTTAAAAGCATGTGTATGGCAGCGAACGGCAAAACGTTTAAAGTTAAATGTATTTTTCCCCCAATACCCAGAGAAGACAACGCTCTTTTTAAAAGTGAGTCTTCAAAGTGTGCTTATACTGAACTCTCTACTCCCCTGCAACAGGTCGGCAACATGCTGCACGGTCGCCGAACTCCTGCACAACCAGCTTCTCCTGGTGCCCCTAGCACAGAGAGCTGCGGCCCTCGCGGGCTCAGAATGACAGATTTGTCCATCTTACGTAAAGCAGCGTAAGGATCTCAAAACGTTTCTGCAACGACAACCCCACTGACAACTCATCTGGCCTGGGTGACATTACTGAGCAATGGTGGCCTTGCGCGACTGTGTTCTCTCTCCAGTTCGTTTACCTTGGACGCTCTGCACACAGCGAAGGGCATAGTTGAGGGCGTCTAGAGTGCTTGGTTTATTGTGTCTCTCCGACGGGAAGTATTTTTTCATTTCTTGGACAACCATTATCAGCTCCTCAGAAACTCTGTTTCGATCTTGCTGTTCACTGTGAGATAACAACAAATTCACACTTTCAATTACTGTTAACAGCTAACTTTTACGGAACAGCTAGCGTGTGCCAAGCAACTGTCTAAGCACTTAGCGTGTACCAGCTCTTTCAGTTCACAGGTTTCCCTCTTTGTTATAGGCCGGGGAATCCCAGCCAAAGAAACTGGTAGCCGGCAAACATTTCCCGCCCTCATTCCCACTCCAGCCTCTGCTCAGCTGAATTCCTTTCCCACTTTCTCTCTGCTCTTTGGGAATTTTCTTCCGTTTCCCAGAGCCTTTCATTCGAAGTTCCCTGAGTTTCCCCCCTAAACTTCCTCCTAGTCTTACTTAAAAACAAACAAAAGAAAGACTTAAACCCTCCTTTCCCTTTTAGGGCCGGGGCCAAGGACAACAAACAAACCAGGCAGTAAGCATCACCTGTTGCCGCTCTCTAGGTATCTGCTCTTCAGTTGGTATTTCTGGCTCCATATCCCACCGGGTTCTTTCCCCAGGGCCTCCGTGCCGCTCCCCTGTGGTCCTTCAAGTTCATTAGGGTCAGCCCCGGGGGAGTCAGGTTTACCACTGGACATTTTTAGATCTTCACAAGGGTCCATCTTTTGCTTGGCAGTCTTAATCTGTTGCCTGCTTCTTTCTTACTTTGCAACCAGCGACAGAAATTTACTCGTCACTTTGATCCATCCCATTGCATTAGAGGAAATGATCAGTCATCAGAAGCCGGCAATTACTGATCTATGGTCATGTGGAGGCACTTTCCTCTTCAGTGTTTCCATATGATTTCGGATATCGCCACTCACGGGAGGTCCAGCCTGGGGGTGGGGCGGGGGGAGGCAAGATGACAAATGTCAAGTGAAACGGACAATTTGAATTTGATGCGGGAAACTAGGCTGTGGCTCGCGGGCTACGCAGCCCTGGGGAGGACCCTCAGCCCCGGCAGTCACAAAGCCCGGCTCTCGCTCACCAACTTGCCCACCCGCAGCTCTGCAAAGTCGGCGTGCACCCAGAAATGGGACCCGCCGAAGGGGGCAACTTTAAGCACAAAGTTCCGGGGACCCCAGGTTCCCAACCCGGCGCTGCCCGACCGCGGTCGCAGAGCGCAGGACAGGCTCAGGGCAACCTGCGGCCGGCGAGCTCCGAGGCCTCCCTGCCGGACCCCAGCACTCACCCGCAGTCGCCGACGCCGCCGTCTCCGCTGCCCTAGAGCCCCTTGCACAGCCTCTAGCGCAGCTGCTCGTCCAGCCCTGCGGGGCCCCAGAGTCTCGAGGCCCGCCGCGTGCTAGGCGGCCGTCGGCACCGCCCCCCCGCATGCCACGTGACTGGGCCCCGCCCCCTGACCGCACGATTGGCCGCCGCAACCGGCACTGAGGGCGCCCATTGGTCCGTGGGCGGGGCCCGGACTGGGGCGTCCGGGTTACATAATCGAAGACGAGTGGGAGGGGGCGAAGGTCCCACAGTTCGTTACATAACGCGCAGAGGGCGGAAGGCTGGCCAATCCCAACAGGCTGGCGTGTGAGCAGGAGGTGGAGGGGCCCCGGAGGAGGCTCGAGTGCGGGCCGCGCGAGTCGAATGCCCGGCCCCCTTCACGGCGCCGGGGGCGGGGATGGCTGGGGTGCTGGGGCCACTGGAACCAGCGCGTCCGTGATAGGGCGCCCCCGCGGTCAGTCACGGGGTGGGGGGCGGAACCCTAGCAGTGAGGGTTGGGCGGGGCCTGCGGGGTCTTCCTGTGAGCGGCGGCGGGGCGGGGAGCGAGGCGCAGGTGGTCGGGGAGTAAGGGAGAACCGCGCGGGGGAAGTGGCGCTCGTGGGTGGGGCTCCCCGTGGGGCAATCGGAGGAAGGCACTGGCCTTTCCAGGGCCTTCTCTAGGTCTCCTCGGGCTACCGTAGTTTCGGTCTTTCTTACCCTTGCTCTCCGTCCCACCAGCCCTCTCGGTGAGGAGCTTGGAGGAGCCGGGCGGCAGAGCAGCCCTGGAAAAATCAAACCCTCTTTTTAAAAACGGAATTGTTACGGCGCACCTTAAGCAATTTCCTGGTCTTCCTAGAGTTACAGATTCACTGGGCAACTGGAGGAAGACAGGTGTGTGCAAAGGGCACTTTCAGAAAAGGAAAGTGTAGAGAAGAAGCCCTTTAAAAAAATACCGGCCTGGAGTCGGGAGGCTATGTTTGGGTTGTGTACCGACTCCTCGGAAATCGGAGCGCGGTGCAGGCTCCACCCCGCTCCGGTGCCTGCCTGTGCGTCAGAAATCCTGTGTTTGTGGGGCGAATGGAAGGCACTGCGCGGGAAGCGAAGTGAGGGCCATCTGTTCCTATCGTGTGTGGGGTCAACTCCCTTCTTTTTCCAGGTGGCGGCAGATCTCTCGCCTCCGAAGCTCCTCTGTCAAACTGCATTCATTCACCAAGTATTTAGAGTGCAAATCTAGGGAGGGATTAAGGCCGGCCCTGGGGAGAGTGGGGACAAAGGCTCCTGCCACTCGGGGAGTCTCCATTTTATCGACATACAGCATATGAACAGGTCCACAGAGTGAGTTCCGAAGGCGCCTCGGAGACGGTGGACCGAAAACCTGAGTGTGCGCAGGGGCGGGGCGGGGCAGAGCCGGCTCGTGGTGGAGAAGCTGGCAGTGTACTCGGCCCGGAGAAGGGTGTGAGGGGTCAGGAGTCAGGAAGGGCCAGATTGGGAGGGGGGATCTTTATCATGAGGGAAACGTTTGGATTTTTTTTTTCCTAATAGCAGTGGAAAGAGGAGGGTTTTTCCACTGCTGGATAAGAGGGCAAGATAGGGATTTGTATCGGCCAGGCTGCTGCACAGGAAAGAGAAATTAGAGGCACAGACTTGCCAATGGGTGCGATGTATGTTATGAGAAGAGATCAAGCGTGACTCCTGGGCCTGGTTTCAGACGAGCTGCATGTGATGGGGCATAAACTGAGATGGGTGAGTCTGGGGTGGTATGTTTGATGGAGGGAGGACCAAGGGTTGCGTTTTCCCGTTGTGTTTGGGATGTGCGCTACACTTCCGAGGTGCCTTGTAGGCCGTCGGTTTCCCAGCCGTTTTCTGGGCTGGACACTATTAACGACACAGGAAGAGGCGCACCAAGCTGGGGGATGCTCAGCTCCGTCAGAGGCATGCGGAGTTTGAGCCGCCTGTCTGCGGAGCCAGTAGACTAATGAATGGAGAGACCACAGGAAAGACCGGAGA
This sequence comes from Mormoops blainvillei, assembly GCA_004026545.1. Lineage (NCBI taxonomy): Eukaryota > Metazoa > Chordata > Mammalia > Chiroptera > Mormoopidae > Mormoops > Mormoops blainvillei. The sequence goes on from PVJD01004912.1 coordinate 46,656, forward strand.
GCAGTAGTGTGGAAAGACAAGGTGGCCGAGGACCCGGGCCCAGGGCACCTGGGTGTTTAAGGGAGGAGCAGAGTAGAGAAGCTCGTATCTGGTAGATTTTCCTTCCAAATCTTGGAAATGGCACCAAAACGTCATACAGATTTCACTGAAGAAAGGCCCTGAACAAAAAGCACAATTCTGCAGTTCTTTTCCAGGACACAGTAAATAGTATGCCAGACAAAAACAGTAGTGACCACCTGTCCAAGACAGTGGGAAAAAAGTCAACCTCTTCTCTCCCAATAGGATTTTATAGAAACTGACATTTTATTGTAAACAGAAGCAAAAGTCTACCTCCACCTGTGTTACACAGTTCCCTAGGGGCTGCAGAATAAAAGTAGAAGTATATTCGAGGGGCAAGATATGCAGAATCACGAGGAGAGCCACGTGTTTGGGGATGCGCCTCACCCACCAGTTACAGTCCCCATGTCCCATGCAGACAGCTATGGGACCATATACAAGGCTAGTCCTGCACATCACTTTTGAAAGACCATATGTTTAAGAAATTCAAAAGCCAAGTGCCGAAGATGGCGGTGTTCACGAGAAAGCCGGTCCCCACTCACCTGTACGGAAAACGCTTTTCTCAAGGCGGGAGGTCTGCTCCTGTTGGCCAGCGCCGGCAGGTGCACAGGCAGGCGTGCAGGCAGAATACTCGGGGAGGGGCCGGTGAGAAAGGGTGAGAGCGCAGAGTTTAGGGGTTTCTGAGGGAGAGGCAGGGGGAAAAGCCAAGGAATGCCATTTCTAGGACTCAGATCAGGCGTAGCTACTGCTCCATAAGCAACACAGGTACCAGAATTATGTTTATAAACACTTTATTCAGTTCATTACAGTGGGCAAGTTCCCAGCTAAATGCACAGACACAGTGAGGTATTCCTGGGTTAATGCAGGTGCTGGCGGGTTACATGGGACCAAGCATCGAGGCCAAGGAGAGAGCACCAGAGCTTCGGCGTCAGACCCCGCCAGAGACCCTGAGCCGAGGTGGGGCTCCCACCTCGACGCTCAGCCGCTTCCCTCTCACAGCTGGGCTGCTTCTAACATCACGTCATTTCAGTGCCCACAGGGGAGCGGATACCAAAGAAATGGAACCCGCGTCCTGCTGCGCCGCAACTGTGGCCACTTTGTGAGTCACGCACTAGCTTGTGAAGAATTTTAGGACCTTCTAGTACAGTGGGCCACAGAGTGGTAACCTCTGCGTTTCCCCCCAGAGGCGCCCTGCCCGTTTCACGCGTGTCTAATTCCCGTCCTTAGGCTACACGGCCTGATGTTGCAAATCTCAACAGAAGTCTCTTTAATGACAACAGCTATTTCCAAAGCAGCATCTTGGGCAACAGCCCCATGCGTCGAAGGAGGAAAGTGTCTATGGTCAGCTACTTCCGGGAAAAGTCGCCCTGACCAATGCTGATCGGAAGCTTAATTTAGAAGACAGATTTAAGAAGTGAAATATGAATAAAAATGGAGACAAACTCCAAACAAGCTATAGCCTATGAGGACTGGGCCAGATAATGACCAGTTTACAGATGTCTTGCTTGAAGGCTACAGAATTGTTGCTCACACGATTCTTAGAAACGTACTGGAGCCCACGGCTGGTGGTGTAGTCTGTCTCTAGGTCTGAGATGGGCAGGTCTAGCTCAAACCTTCTCTAACCCTGGGAAAAATGCTGATTAGGAAGGGGGGCTTGTGCCACCTATGGTGTTTCACGGGCAAGAAAGTCCTGTCGGGACATAGGAGCTTCACAAATAACATTACAATTTTAATACGGAAGGGCACCTTGAGTTCCGGTTGTCACTTTTCAGATTTATCTGTCAGGTCAGGAACAGACTTAAGGGCACTTTACTGGGATTTAACTGTTTGGCAAAATAGAAACTTTGGTCACAGCCATAGTTTTATAAAAATGTTTTAAAGAGGTTATTGCTGATTAAAATATTTTTAGCAAATGATACAAAAAAAAAACAAGCAAGTAAACATCTTTGGATCTAATATAAAAGCAAAAATTCTTTCCCAGCTTCTTATGTTAAATACAGCGGAAAGGTCAGTAGTGCTTACAAACAGCAGAGAATTCCCTTACAGGGAACTGGAAAAATAGCGAACTAAGGCACGGCCTGTCACTGTCAGACTTGAGTTAGACAGTAGTGTTTTCTCTGGAAGGCACAAATTGAAAATCTGGTTACCCAAAGGTATAACGTGTGGTTCTGAGATAAGGTCAAATGATGAGAAGAGCTCACTCAGAAAAAATTCCCTTAACTAGAATTAATGGCAATTAATCAGATGGCGTTACTTCTGGGTTATAACACTCCAGCGCTAAAGAAGTCCTTGTCAGCCCGCCTGCAAATCTGTGAAGGCTCTGTGCAAAGTGCGGGCTGGGCTGGCTACGCTTCGTTTGGAGTGCGTATGGAAAAAAAGGCACATTTTCTAAAAATCAAACTTTACATTAACAGAAAATAAACATTTTTAGATATTACAGTATGTAAGCTTGATAATAAAGCAGGTTCTAAGTCAAAAATCCTGGAGAGGTTTCTGGAACAGAAGGCTGGAGTCTCACTGGTTCTTCATGGAGAAACACTCAACACTAATAAGCAGGGAAATGAAAAAAATCAAGGAAAACAGCAGGTTAGTTTTTCAGAACAAACCCAGAACTCACACTGAGCACTAGTCTAAAATGCAAGCAGAAATGCGATTGGGCCTGCTTCCTACAGGCGGCTTACCGGCATTTTGCGGGGGGCTGGAGGGGGCTGTCCCCTGAAGGGTCGAAGAAGACATTTTTGTACTGGGCTCAAATGGCAGTGGGCTGTCCCCATGCTGTATACAGCCCTATCAGTAGTGACAGCGGTGATGGGGCTGTGCGTATTCATTCGTTTGTGTAACTATTATCATCAACACATGCCAGGCCCCATCCTAAGCACTTTTCAGACACCAGTTTTGTCCTCATAACCAACACACGAGGTAGGTACTCTTACTACCCCCATGTTACAAATGAGGAAGCTCCAGTCCAGAGGTATTAACATGCTTTCCAAAGCCACACGGATGGGGGTGGAGCCGGGCTGGGTCGCAGGCAGCCTGTGCTCCCACTCCCTAGACTGTACTGTTTCTCCCAAGAGGAAAGAGCTGACGAAAATATATTCAGAGAGAAAACCGATGGGTCAGTGGAAATGAGTATGTTCCTCTAATTTCAAAGCATTAATGTTTACATGGAAAATCTCAGACTTCAACTGTACAACAATCAAGTATTTAAAACATCTACTAAAGAAAATGAAAATCTCTAGTAAACTGACGTCTCTGAGGACAGCTGTTCTGAGTTCCTGCGCGAGGCCCACCGCGAACGCGCGCGTTCCCTTGGGTTCCGAGCGGGTGCACTCACCGATGATGATGATGATGATGACGACCACGATGCTGATGCCTATGGCCCACATCTGCAATGGAACACACATCCACGTCACCCCCAGAGAGGCTAGTGTGCTGCTGAAAAGCGTCAGACAGCACCGCTCTAGTGAACGAGGAGAAATGCGGGTGCCCTGCCGTCTAAAGTGACCCACAGTTCTTAAAGCCAAGACAGAATGTTCTCAGGACCTCAAGGTTACAGATCTGCTCTTCCTTCATGAGCTGTTCAAACAATCTGGGAGCCCTAAGGAGGCATCTGTTTGTGTATACAAGGTCCCCACGCTGGGAGGGGCTACGAAATATGTCCGTGTTTGGAATGTGGCACTTCTAACCAGGATGGGGCAGGACACACCGGGAACTGATGGCAGCGCATTGCTTTGGTGGTCATATGAAATCTGCTTTGGTCCAGGCCCCTGTGTGGCTGCTTCCTCCTCTTCTCGAGCCAACTGTGGCTTTTGAGAAGCTCATTCCCTTGGCGCTGGAGTCACAGAACCACACGCAAATTGACTATCAGCTCCAACCCTCTGCCGTCAGTCTGTGTTCGGGGCTCCCCTGGGGTGGAAGGCTGGAAGGACAGGCCACTTATGTTTGTGACTGAGTCTGGACACTCCTGCGTGCTCGTGAGCTTGGCCGCAGACCGTGGCGACTCCCAGTTGTGGGGCAAGAACAAGGGCGCACAGCCAGGGCTCTGGATGCAGCGTCGGTCCAAACTTCCACGTGTGGGAAGTCGAACTCGCTGCAAGACTGACGCCAAATCCAGAATTTGTGGGCTCTGTCAACCCTGTGAAGACGCAGAGGGCGACTTACTGTGATGGTGAGTTGGAGAGATTACCTTGCAGTTCTTCCACCAGTATTTCCTCTTCAACTTGGCAGCGCTTGTTTCAAACTGGGAAGCCCCCGCCTGCAGCGCGTCTGCGCGGTCGTCCAACTCAGAGAGCTTCTGGTCTCTCTCCAGCACCTTGTCCACGTTGACTCTCATGATGTCCACCACCTGAATGATACGACCACATCGCGTTACAAAGAAACGGAACAACCAAAGGCCGGCACTTTATTATTCTGAGCCAAACTTTCATTAAAAAGAGGGCTGGGCCTCACCATATCATAAAATAAAAACTCAGTAAACTAGGACCAGAAGGGAACTTCCGTAACATGATAAAGGGTATTTATTAAAAACCCCACAACTAACATCCATGCACAATGGGCAAAGACAGAAAGCTTTCCCCCAAGATCAGGGAAGAAGACAAGGAAAGCTTTCACTGCTGCTGTTCGACCGTGCCCTGGAAGTTCTGGTCCGAGCAACTGAGCAGGAAAAGGAAACAGACGGTCTCCAAGTTAGAAAAAGTAAAATGATCCACATTTGCAGATATTCCACACATACAAAATCTCAAAGAATCTACAATACAAACATAATAGGGTTAATAAATTCAGTAAAGTTTCAGGGTACAAGATCAATATCCATGAATCAGTGTTTCCATCTACTGAAATCAAACCGAAATTAATAAAACAATTCCATATAAAATAGCATCCTAGGGATAAATTGAACCAAGGAGGCACAAACTTAGACGCTGAAAACTAGAAAGCACCGCTGAAAGAAATGACAGAACTGAAAAAATGGGAACACCCCAGGCTTGCACGGGGAACTTCACACAGGGAGGGTGGCGGCGCCCCCACAGTAAGGGGTGCATGTATGCACTCAGCACAACCACCTCCAGAATTCCTGCGGTCTCTTTTTTTTGGAGAAGTGGAAAACCCAGTTCTCAAATTCATACAGAATTGCAAGGGACCTTGCATGGCCAAAAAATATTGGAAAATAAAAACAAAATTGGAGCACTTACACTGTCCAATTTCAAAACTTGCTACAAATCTACAGTAATCAAGAGTGTGGTTCCAGCATAAGGACGGGAGACAAACAAAACAACAGAAAGGAACGGAGAGTCCAGAACTCAACCCAAACATCTACAGCCAACTGATTTTTGACAAGGGCACCAAGATCAATCAATGGGAGAGTCTCTTCAACAAATGGCGATGGGACCACTGGACAGCCACACACAAAAGGACAAAGTAGGGTCAGAACCTACTCCCATATACAAAAATGAACTCTAAATAGGTCGATGACCTAAGTATAAGAGATAAAATTATAAACCTCTTAGAAAAAAACATAAGAGTAAACCTTTGTAACTTTGGATTTGGCCATGGATTTGACAGCAAAAGCAACAAAAAAAGTAGATAAATTGGACTTTATAAAAATCAAAACCTTTTGTGCATCAAAGGGCATTCATTATCAAGGATGGAAGAAAATATTTTAAGTCATATATCTGAAATGGAGTTCCTATCCAGCATATCTAAAGAGTTCCTTTTCATGGTATTTTTTTTCTGTTTGAAGACCTTCGGGGAACGCCATTGGAACCTCGGCCTCGGGCAGCAGCTTACTGGAGGCAACAGAGTCCCTACTCACCCGAAGAAGTTACGGACTCAAATTTATTGGGGAGCTATGAGCGATGGAAGTAGGAGGGGGCTAAACAACTGGGGGGCAGGGGTGGGGAGTAACCGAGGAGGAGAGGCTGTCCGCCGGGGGCAGCGCCAAGTGCCTGAGCCGGGACCCATGGAACATGGAGTCTCCCTGCAAAGTCTGAATCACCTGCTGTCATGAGTCAAGCAGTCTTCATTTTCACACTGACTGACTTTGGCATTACATTCAAGAACTGAACTAAATCCAGAGAACTGATACCAAGTCAACACCCCCTGGTGGCTTTAGTTCCAGTATCTTCTGCTCCTCCAGTAAACAGACTGACTGCCCTGGTTAATGGGTGCACGTTTTCTTTGCCTGGCCCAGAATGATCACAAACTGGGTAGCTATTACCACAAGGTATTTGTGGTCATAGGAAATAAAAGAACGCAGTACTAATTCTCAGAGTATGACTATTTTCTAATATCTCAATTGAATGTGATTATTAAAAGACATATGATTATGCCAACTTTGTCTTTATTAGATTTTTATTGTTTGAGTATTTTATAGGCTATTCTTTTCTATATTTAACTAAGATCCAGAGTGATTATATAAAGAACTCTTACCATTCTACAACGAAAGAGAAACTACCCAATTAAAAAATGAGCAATGGCCTTGGCTGGGGGGCTCAACTGCTTGGCGCGCCGTCCTGCTACACAAGAAAAGGTTGTAGGTTCGAGTCCCACGTACGGGAAGCAAATGATAGATGTTTCTCTCTTCTTCTCTCTCTCTTTCTCTTTCCCTTCCTCTCTCTCTAAAAATCAATGAACATATCCTCAGGTAAGGTTTTTTTGTTTGTTTGTTTGTTTTTTTAAGGGCAAAAGGCTTGAATAGACATTTCTACAAAGAATACATAAAAATAGCCAGCAAGCACAGGAAAAGATGCTCAACATCATTGGTCATGAAGGGGATGCAAACCAAAACCATAATGAGGAACTATTTTGTACTTAGGAGGATGGCTATAAACAAAAAAAAGGGAGAAATAGGGACCCGTGGACATTGCTAGTGTGAGTGTAAAATGGGGCGGCCACCGTGGAAAAGCCCGGCGTTTCCTCAAAAAGTCAAACATAGAATTACCATATGACCCAGAAGTTCTACTCCTGGCTGCATACCCAAGAAAAAAGAAACATATATACACATAGACACTTGACACTGGCAGCCAATGTTTATAGCGGCATAACTGGTAAAGCTAAAACGTGAAAACAACTGAAAATCATCCACCAATGAATGGATAAACAAGGTATACACCAGCAATGGAGTATCACCCGGCCATAAAAAGGAACGTGGTACCGATATGCTCCAACTGGGACGAACATCGAAATTGTTACACTAAAGGAAAGAAGGCAGACGCAAAAGGCTACGTGATGCGTGATCCCTTTCATATATGTCCAGAATAAGAAAACCCACAGAAACCGAGAGCCGCTGAGAAGTTACCACGGAAGGGCAGAAAGAGGCAATGGGAGGAGTCACTAGACACGTACAGCATGTTCTGCTGCGACGGAGAAACTGTGAGACTGGAGAGGAAATGGGCGCACAGCACTGTACCGCCCAAGGCCAGGGAGGTGGCCACTCGGAGCCAGTCAGTTATGTTATGTGAATTTCACTTGATTAAAAAAGAAACTCCTTAAAATTCCCTTTGGTTAAAAGAAAGGACCCATTTTGATTTTGTAAATAAACAGAAATTTCATGCAGAATGGCATTAGAATGGGTTTTTTAGCATGAAAATATAAAACTTTCAGATATTCGTAAGCAAAGCCATCATACCAAAATATTACATATCCTTTATCCATTGTTAAATGTAGTTTAACATGTTTTATCTTTATTTTTTTTAATTAAATTTATTGGGGTGACACTGGTTAGTAGATTACATAGGTTTCAGGCGTACATTCTATGGGATCTATAAATTGCATTGTGTGCCCACCACCCAAAGTCAAATCATCTGTCACCATATATTGGGTTGGTCAAAAAGTTTGTTTAGTTTTTTCCATATGATGGCTCTAGTGGCGCTTTAGTTGTCTTTAACTTCATCTGAAACAATTTTGTTAGATTGTATTGTGACAGCTGTCATATCAGCATGCATTAAAAAAAACCCTATCAAAATTGGTGAATTTTTGTGCAGCCATTTTAATACTGAAGATGGAAGGAGATATGCAACATTTTTGGTGTATTATGCTTTATTGTTTCGAGAAAGGTAAAAACTCAACTGAAATGCAAAAAGTATTTGTGCAGTGTATGGAGAAGGTGCTGTGACTGACTGAACATGTCAAAAGTGTTTTGTGGAGTTTCTTGGTCCTATATTGGTCAAATATTGGGTTGGCCAAACAATTCTTGGCTGTGGGGCTGTCTCACGCACTGGGGCATGTTGAGCAGCGCCCCTGGCCTCCACCCACCAGAAGCTGAGAGCGGGAGACAGCCAACAGACTCAAAGTATCCAAATCAATAGAGTCATCGGTAGAGATGAAAAACGTGTCTTTTATTTTATAGAAAAAGGTAAATGGACTTTTTGGCCAACCCAATATTTGGACTGCAGTTTAACATAAGTTTAACACTACTTTTTAAAGCAGCTAAAGACAGAAAGACCAAATTACTCTTGCTGGACAGTGATGCCTTTTAGGAACATGGAAATACTAGTTTGAATTTCTCAGTCTTCCGCTGTGAGTCTGCATATACAGGGCAGAACAAAGATGCTGTGAGCATCCTCCAACTCACATCCACGACACAGATCTGCTGGGTCAGAGCACTTTGCAGGCATCTGCCCTCTGTGTGTCAATGGGCAACACTGGGAGCGGGATTCTAGAGGCCTGCCGAGGCTGGGTAACTAGGTCAGGCTGCTGGAAGAGCACTCGGATGAAAGCTCTGGTCACAAGCACTGGTCTTGGCTTGAACGATCTACAGACCTAATTCTGAAAATTCTATTACCCTATTTTATAAAATGGTTCTCTTTTTTCCAATTTCTTTTTATTGTGGCAAAATATACATTACAAAGTAGTTCCTGAAGAAATGTTCTTAGAGACAGGTATTTGGGTTTTAGGTATGTGATGTGGTCACAGAAGAATAAGCATGAAATCGGCAGAATCTGACTTCTGCTTAGATCAGGGCTTTGGAGTGGTAGGGACAAAGTTTTGTGACTTTTTGATACAAAAAGTCAAAATTTACTTTATAGTCACATTTTTATGACGCTTTTTCTAAATGGTTATTGCCACAGGGTTCCCGCTGAATTAAAATTCATCTTTCCAACATTTCAGAGCAATACCTCATCCACTTGATTCTGTGTCTGCTGAAGTCTCCGATTACTGCCAGCGGCAGCGCTTGAACCGGCAGGCGCCCCTGTGGACCTGAAATGTGTAAAGGCAGGAGCATTAGTAAATTACCATCGCAAGCACATTTTTGTAAGTATGAAGATGTTAGGAGTTTCAGAACTAGAGCAGAAAAAGAAACCCTTCCTGCAGCAATGAACAATGGCTCTGATGCCATTCTTTAATTCCTCTGTAATCTCCAAGATTTATCCACATTTTAAAAGTGACCAGGGTCTAAAGTAAAGGTGTAATGGGATCCACTCTGTATCACTTATGAACCTGATCCTAAGATAAAGGCTACTTTCCAATTTTCTGTCACTTTTTAAAAGCCCTACATCTACTTAAATGCATTCAGTGTTCTTCTGATCTTTTCACTGTGGCAAGAACTGTTTTCTTAGTTATGAACAGTTTAGAACACCCTTTTTCCCATGTGGGGAAATACAGCCATTTACAGAAACAAGGAGCAACGCTCCCTCTCTTAAAAGGTTGCTCATCTTCAGCCCTGGCTGGTGTAGCTCAGTAGACTGAGCACCAGCCTGTGAACCAAAGGGTCACCAATTCGATTCCCCAGTCAGGCCACAGGCCTGGGTTGTGGGCCAGGTCCCCAGTAGGGGGCACGTGAGAGGCAATCACACATTGATGTTTCTCTCCCTCTCTTCCTCCCTCCCTTCCCCTCTGTCTAAAAATAAAATAAAATCTTAAAAAAAAAAAATTACTCATCTTTAAAATCCTCATCAAATGCCTGATTTCTCCCCAGGCAGCTCTTTCTTGACTCCTCTGGGTTTGGAGTCCTTATTGTTTCCATTACTTTGTTGGCAATGCTTTGATTACATCAGTATAGTCTTGTCTTCCCTAACAGATCACAGGCTCCCGTGTCTTAGAGGTCCTCCCTATATCCAAGCCAGCACCTAGCATGTGTCTTGCATACAACAGCTCCGATTCACTGATTCAACAGGCAGTACTGTACCATGTGCCCGTGGCCACCTCTGCCTTCATGTGTCGGACAGCTATTCGTGTACTGGGGCATTTTCTCATTTAGTCCTCATAACTGTTTGAGGGGAATGCTACTATGACCCCCATTTATAGGTGAGTAAAGTGAGGTTTAGGAAGTCATCGTGGCTGGCTGTTGTGTTTGGAGCCGGTTGTTGCGTTCAGACCCGGCGCCGTGTAATTCCACGGATCTAGACCTTGCCACTGTGACCCACGGGCCCAGTGGCCTCGGTAGTAATACCCTAGAGCGGTGCTCCTAGAAGACACGGGGGGGGGGGGGGGGGAGAACGCATTCCTTTCTCCTTATAGGTGCGCAACGAACAGGCTGGAGGAAACAGAGGGTTCTTGCGACTCTTGACAGCACTTTCTGAATGTGACCACAGCGGAGCCCCCATTTGCAAGGGCCACTACAAGGGGGACGAGTCCCACAGCCATCCTCCCAAGGCCGCTCTGACCGTGGGTGTCTCGACACAGGGTCGAGATTCTTTCCTTGCAACTTCCGGAGCCCAGCCTAGCCCAGCACCAGGCAGAGCACACTGTGACCGCCGTAACCCTCGGGGACCCTGGGGGTCAGGACCGGGAGGAGGGGACGGCCAAGAGGCGGGGACGGAGGCAGGACAGCGGCGGGGCGGGGCCGCTCCTTATTCGGAAAGCCCCCGGCCGCCCCGCCTCGCCTCCTTCCGGGTCCGCCCGAGGGCCGCGGGCCCTCCGGGACGGTCGGCAGAGCCGCGGGGTCGCTCCGCCCGTCTCCAGCCCGCACTGCCGGGGCCGCCGCCCACCCGAAGGCCTCGGGAGCTCCGCGCAGGCCGCGCAGCCTCGGCCCGTGTCCGAGCGGCGGCAGGCGGAAACCGGGCCTGGCGGGGCTCCCAGTAGCGTACCGCCCGCCCCCGGGGCCCGAGGCCGCCCAGCTTCGCCTCGGGTCACTCACATTTTGGCGACCGCGGCGGCGAGCGAGGGTTGGCAGAGCGGCGAAACGAATCCCGAGGCCGGGGACCTAAGCGGGGCGGTGGCGGCGGCGCGGGGCCGATAGCGTCATGGGGCGGGACCGGAGGGGTGGGCCGGGCGCGGAGGGGCGTGCCGGAGGCGGGCGGGGCGTCGTGGGCGGGACCACGTGCGTGCGCCGGGGTGGCTGACTTCGTGCGGAAGGCGGCCGCGCTGAGGGCTCGAGCCTGCGGCGCTGCGTGCCGGTCGGTGGCGTGCGGTCCGTCTCGGCGGCGGTGCAGTCGCTGGGGAAGTGGTGCTTACACACTGCAAAGGGGCTGTGCAGGCAAACGAGGATGGGCGGTCTCTCTGGCGGCGACAATATTGGAGACAGCCCGTGTGCTCCTGTTCAACACCCCGCAGGAACCTAGTGGTTCCGGAGACTACGTTTTCGCAAGCGATCTGTTAGAAGGAAATAGCAAGTCCATATGTGGCGTACTCGTCACAGACATTGATTGGGTTAGCTTTGCTCTCTTCGTATTCGTGACAAATATTTGTCATTGCACAGGCCATGGTATAATCTGTTTACGCGAGCAGACATCAGGGACTAGTTTCTACACTGCGGTATTCCCGGGCCCCTAGCACAGAGTAGGTCCTCAACTTTTGACCGCATGAAGGCGGAGGCACGTATCTGAACGCAGAGGGGTACTTTACAGTATCTTCAGTTGTAACTGAAAGTATTCCTGCCGGCATAGACAACTCCTACGTTTAAAAACAAAAAACAAACAAACAAAATACCACTAATAGGTCAACTGGCAGATTAGACGAGAAATGGAAAATAAACGCTGACCTCTCTTTTCCAACTCTGCATGGAATCATCTGAACAGTGAAATGTTAATGTACATTAGAGTGAACAGTAAGAGAGGGTCACGGAAGAGAAGAGATTTGAGTAGGTAACCAAAAGGAGAACTTTCCATGCGAGGGATGAACAAATACTATGAACAAAGATAGCAGTGGAAATGAGCATAGTTGGCACAGACCTGTAGGCGCAGGCTAGGGCACCGGGGAAAGTAAAGATGGAATAGTGAGGACAAACAAGAAAGGGAAATGTCATTTACATGCAGCGGGCTGTAGCAACTATTGCGGCCCGTGGAGGTGGGAGATCCTGCAGACTGGCGGTGTCATCGAGACCCAGAACATGGAAGAGGGACTACCAGGGTGCTGAGGCTCTGCGGTAAGAGGATATAGAACGATGACAGCATACTCAGCTAGTCCTTTGGCAAGTGCCTTTTAACAAACTTCAGAGGATTTTCACTGAAAAGGTGAATTTAGGCTGGTGTCTGTCTTTTGAATAACTGCACGGAGACAAATGATTGATAAACTGAGTGGTGCCCGCGAAGAGAGTTGAAAAGCAAATGTTCTAGGAACAGTGGCTCTACAAGAAATTTTTTCTTTCACGGACATACCCAAAACCATGCAACATTCAGTGTCAAAACATTGTATCCGGATGTAAGGAAATACTTGAAATTATTTCATATGGTTTGAAACACGCATGCCAATCACCTTGGATTGTAGTATCAGGTCGAGTTAAAGCAACACACACGCATCATATGGGGAAATTTTCTTCATTTTTAATTTACAGCAGAAAGAATATAAAGCATTCAGAAAACATTTTCCATATTTAAGGGCAATTCAAAACATTTTGCATGGTTTCCAGCAGCTGAGTTCTTCAACAGATCCATTGATTCAACGATGCTTTACATGCACAATTACAAAAATAAAACTTACAAAAAAGAAGACATCTAGACTAGTTTTACATGCAAGTCTCAGGGACCCCCCATTGGGTGCCAACTACTGTGTGGAACTGCCAGAAGCGACCGTGCAGCCAGAGAGGGGTTCGAGTTAGTGTCTTTATTTCGTTCACACAGTACAGCTGATTTCAAATGGGTAACAAGAATAGCAATTAAATCTTCAGGAGACAGAATAAGATTAGCTATTAATTTTATAATGAAATCCTACTCCTGGCACTTGGGAATTCAGATTATCCAAGAAAGCTGCGCTTATCTATCATCTTATATTCAAAATTAAGATTCACAACTGAGAAAAAGCGGTCAGAAATGCTTCGTTTCAGTGGAAGTGTATTTGTACCTCACCTAGGATTCACAGTTGTACTGCTACTTCCTATCCCCTCCACGAGAACCCTCCTAATTCTATGTAAGCCTTTATCTTCCAGAATTTTCTAACTTACTCAGCTAATAATGTAGCATGTGAAACATTTAAAAAAATAAAATAAATGTGAGGGTTAACGCAAACCCACTGAGGTCATTACTCTTGTCAAAAGATCAGTTATTTGTACCATAATAAATGGAATGAACATCTCTAAATTCAGTGTTAATATAGGATATTCTGAGAGAGCTGGCTTTCACATTCTATTCCCACCGATGAATGCAACTGTGTGTGTGAAAGTTACTCAGTGTCCTCCTATAGGTCAAATTGTGTAAAATAATAGGTGTCCGGGGGACTGCAACAGCTGTAACATAACCCACACATTTAAAATAACAAAGTTGAGTCAGCTCGGTTTACAAATGTACAGATGGCTCCTAGTTGTGGGGCTGTCACTGTTGTCAAAGCTGATCACAAGCAGTAAGACATATACTGTACAGTAATTTGAGGTTGGCAGTGAAAGGAAGGAATTAAAAAACAAGTACGATTATAGAAAAGGCACCAAGAGCACTGACCCCAGTTTTTACCACGACCTTTTTGTATCTACCTTCCTTCTAGAGACACCAGTTTAAAAGCTTATTTGTGAATATTTTCAGGCTTCACAACAAGCCTGGAGTTTAAACTTACAGTTGGCAGCCAGAACCAAGGAAAAACAAAACAAAACTATAACTTCAGCTTTACACCAACTGGCCCTGAAACTTAACCTGGGGGTTTTAAACTGGCATCAGCAAATGCAAATGCGAACTCGAGTCTCTCAGTTTAACATCAGTAGTTTGATTTTTAAAAGCATCAGATTTCTTTGGCTCCTCAATATGTGAAAATAGTGATACACCGTGACGTGCCCGCAAGACCAGTTTGCATCTTCATACATTTTTAGCTATTTTTGTGCAATGTTTATTACATTTTTCTGATTTCCAGCAGGAGATATGAAAACGTGAGACATTTTTCTGCCTTTCATACTATTTCTTTTGTCAGGTTTTGATCATTCTAAGTGTTCTTTGTTGGAGCGAGTGGATGGTGTTAAGCTGTATACTGATTCATCTTATGATTATCTGTTTAGCAAAAGTAACTTAATTTTCTTAAGCAATATTAGCATTCACATTACTTGGCACCATTGGCAAAAAAATTTTAAATAAAATAAAATAAACTCCTGGTAGCCAAAATTAAATGTAAACATATCCTTTTTTTAAGTAATGTTACTCTGCCTTTTTTCCTAAGTCTAAATACAGTAGCTCTTTTTTTTAAAATTTTTTTTTTGCGGTTTAGTCATGCTTTAGCAAAATGTTCTTCTAAAGAACACTTAAAATAAAGTACTCTTATAGTGAAATAAAGTTTTTTTTTTTGTTTCATTTTACAGACCATAGCCACTAATGCTTTGCTTTTGTTCATTTCTTTTTTCTTGGTTTCATGCACGTATCTCTGTTTTACTATATACAATATATACAAACAATACATCCACATTTTTCTTGCTCATTCAGACAAAACTATACAAATAATTTTATCTTGCCATGTTATTGACTTTTGTGAATAAAATATTTAGCAATTAATATAATCCCTTTCAAATATTTCTCACTTTCCATTCCTACCTTCCCTATATACACACTGCTCAGTTTGGATGAAATATAGCCAAAAATATGGAATTTACTGGCCAGAACGCAGCACCACACTGGTCTTTAGGTGGCAAATGTCCAGGCAAGGGTTACGATTCCTTAGAATGACTGAAGTTTCCAAGGTTACTTAAAAAAGCTACATGCTTTACCAATTCTCTAAATAATTCTCATTGCACATGAAAGTAAGGCAAAAAAATTAAAGTGCTGAACATGAGAAAAGGGACAAGATGGTCACTCGCAGGTTCCTGGGAGGCGGTGGGGACAAGAAAATAAATGTGAACTCCGTGAGCTGCTTCTTGCTCTTCCCGCGCGTTACCCGTTTGCCACACACCCACCCCTCTGCAAGTTTCCCCAAGACATTAAAAACCTGCAGATTTTAAAAGTTGCATTAAGTGTGCTGTAGAGATTAAAACAAACAAAATAAAATAAACACAGTGAAGGAAATGAGAACACACGGACCCAATAACGATTGGTACGATCGAAGCCCTCCACTGACGAGTCCCCGACATTCAGCTTCTTGGACGTGACTGGCAGGTGCAGGAACAGCGTCCTCTTGTTGCTAGTGCATCCCCACCTTTTCTGAGCTATATTTTTGGTATAAATATTTGTACAGTTCCACACGATGTTTGAATACAGCCCTATGTGAGAAGGAAAACAGCTTCTTCCCAAGAAGAGGAAGCCTCTTTCGATTCCTCATGGTGTCTTGTTTTCCCCGTGATCCAACAAAAGATTGAGTTCCAAGGTGTCTTGCTGATCAAATTAAAAGTTGTCCATGAAAGTGCAAATGCAATGACCAAAACATTCCTGTTAAAATCCTGCAGCCGATCTCCCCGAAACTGCAGAGGGATCGTGTGTGTGTGTGTGTGCGCGCGTGTGTGTGTCTGTGTACGTGTGTTGTTGCATGTCTCTGCTAAAAACAGAAATGAAAACAGTCTGAAAAGCAATGTCACATTGCTAAGGGATGCTGCTGTATGTCTTCAAGTTCCTTGGCCTTTTTCAATTCTTTCACTCTGGAAGAGAAAACAAAGTACCAGGTGACAACTACGTGGTGAAACTGTGACCCAAATCCAGGAAAGGACATTACCTCTCCCTCCAAAGTAAAAAAAAAAAAAAAGAAAAGAAAGAAAAGAAAGAAAGAAAAAGACAAAGACCATTTGAGGACTGATGGCAAAAGCAGCTCCTGTTCAACTGGTGGGGAAAACACTCCGGAGAAGACGACGGTGACCCTTCCTGACACCTGGCTCTACCGTCACATGCTCTGAACACAAAGCCGAACCGAAACCTACTGCATTAAATCCAGTGTAACAATAATGTGCTCATCTCAGAAAATGTTAACTGTTCAGTAACCTTCTTTCCGGCCTGGTGGGTCGCCATCAGTGCCCATAATTCCGTGTGATGCAGGTCAGAGAAACTGCACATGCACTTACTTAGCTTCTGATAGACCTCGGAAACGAACTACTGGTTTGCTCACAGGCTCACGATTGTTAGATGTCCTGACCTTGACCTTACACCTGTGCACCTCTACGACTCCGCTCCCGTGATTTTCGTATTGCTGACTTTCCTCCTGTTCCACGTGGCAGTGCCAAACATCCCCCAGCACTCCCAGAGGGCCAGCGATAGGGTGCAATGCCTAGGAGGGACTTAGGGTTATCACACGTGGTGTAGTAACCAAATTTAAATGAAATTGTTTCGTAGAGTTACGGGAAGTCCATAGCAGCATATTATCTAATGATCACTTCCAGTCTTTATTTCTTAATATAAAAATTTGCCTTGGTGTTTTAATATGACTTCCTGATGTAGCCGGGGCACAGGGAAGAGGCTGTAGCTATAAAGAGTTCTTTTAATTGCCAAATAACTCAGACCTGGCCTTGATCTCAGAACGATCAAGTGCGAGTGTGGCCTTGGGGTCCAGCTTCCAAAGTCAGTGTGTGCTGTGTGCGTCACAGTTTGCGCACCATCTGCCACATGGCAACATTTGTCTCCCAGGGAAGGGTGTGGAGGGTGGCTGCAGCCAAAGAGAAGTGGCGGGTTCTCAGGGCACGCTGCTCTACTTCAACAGCATGATAAGAAGTCTGACTAGTTTTTCTGACACGGACCTAAGCAGAGGTCAGTAACTCCCAAACATAGCTTCTGGTTCTCCAAGGGTAAGGCCTGTCCTGTTCTCTGCTGTTACAGCGGCATATTTATATTTTATTGAAAACAAATGCTAGTTTACTTTCTTGATAAACTCAAGCGGGAAGAAAAAATTCTGAGGAACCAGGAATGAGTTACTGTGGTCACGTGGCTGGGACTCGACCGGACGCCGAGAGGTGCTGTGACAGCAGCCACCGAAGACCACTGCCTCGAACGCCCCCACGTGGTCATCTCTCAGTGTCCCTTCCGCAAAGCCGACATGATCTCTTCAGAGAGAAGATGCTCTCATTCCAGAAAAAAGGCTTTATCATTTTATAATTAGTTATATTATAAAAAATTAGAATGTTCGAAAACTTGTCTGATTTATTTACTAAATTTGGCAAGCCCAGCATGATCCAACCGTCTTCAAAATGGCTACATGCTTCCTTCTTAACATGTATATTTAGAACACACTGCTATGTTCATAACTGGATCCAGGTATTAGTTTTAAATTTTATAATTTAATATACCATGAATTATTAAATTTCGGGTAATTTGGATATTACTGTACAGAGTTGTGCATTTTGGACATGCAGACTTGATAAATGGCTTTTTAAAAACTGAGTTTGAGAGAGAATAAGGAAGGGAGAAAGGGTGGGGGGGGAGGGGGAGAGAGAGAGAGAGAGAGAGAGAGAAAAAGAGAGACATCGATTTGTTGTTTCACTTGTTTTTGCATTCATCGGTTGCTTTTCATATGTGCCCTGACCGGGGATTGAACCCGCAACCTTGGCGTACCGACAACCCTCTAACCAGCTGAACTACCCGGCCAGGGCTAAATGGCTTTTTAAAAATTGAAACATGCTGTATTCTGTGTTCAATTTTTAAACATGCAATATCTAAACTAGCAGCTCCTGGGCTGGAGAAATGCAAGGCATGCAGTGATGCCACGTGTCCTCGGGCATGCAATGGGTCTGCTCTGCGCAGGCCTCGCTGCGGCTCAGGGCGGGTGTGCATGCGCTGCGAAGACTCCCTCTCAGCTCCGCCCCCGCACACGGCTCAGTCACGAGGAGGCGGCAGTGACTCCGTCACTGCTGAGACTCGTAGCAGCGGGAAGAACTCTTAATTCGGAATCTGCCGCGTACACACAAAGATAGCCCTTCACGGTTTTTCTAGAGTGAAACAGGAATGCTTTAGAAATATTAAGTTCATCATTGAGATGAAATAAAAGGAGAGGGACGTGTAACTGGAAATGTTTTATACCGTTTCATCCAAAGAATCTGCCATCAGCTGGTCGTGATGGGTATAACTGAAACATTTTTTTTAGTTAAAATGGTCACACTTGTTTTTGCAGTTTCTTTCTGAACTAATTAAAAAGTCAACTAAGTTTTCCTAAGGTTAGTTACCATGCAAATACTCTGCTATAAAGCTAGGGGACTGAGTTCAGGGGAGGCGCACGTCTGTGCACAGAGATGGCTGCAACTGTCCCTATGGGAACAATGAGACTTCCAGACAGATCTTCAGATATTGGTTTAACTCCTGAGCGAAAGTGGAGAATTTAGTTCTTAGTTCCACCATGAGGTGGTCACTGTATACGGGCATTAGAGCTGGGCTTGAAATGGCTAAAGCGGTGTATGTAGACATACATATTTTAACAGAAAAGCATTAAAGGGGGGTCTGGGGGGAAGGAAGAGACCACTTACGATCCAAAGCTGCACAGGTACTCAGTATTCCCTTCTCTGGGCCTCACGACACCACCCTCGGCTCCGGCAGGTACATGCCGGCCCTGGTACCATAGCGCCGGCACGGCGGCTGGTCACACAGTCAGTAAACAGCAGTGCCTGGGCTTGGAGCCCCCGTCGCCTCTGCCGCCTCGCAGTGACAAAATTTTTTTTTCAAGTTCTTACTTTTTTTCCCCAAAAGACTTGATGGAAAACATGCACTTGGGAAATGTCTATAGCCTGAGGGAAGTATGCTATGGAAAGTGAAGACAATTACACTTCCTCAACACTAAGATGTCACCATTTATGGCCCTATGTTGATTTTATGACAATGTTTTAGAGAAAAAAAATGTACTTATCTGTTTTCAACACAGGTTTGAAATATGAAAACAATGAGTCTGAGAATCTAGGAAGTGAAAGATTTTAAGCCGTGTTCTCCAATTTGCAGCTTGTAGGCCACTCTGATGTTCAGATGGAACTGAGAGACATTTACAGGCGGCCCCGCCGGCTTCAGAAACGCAGTTTACTCTGGCGCGAGGGCAGGGGGTCAGGATAAGGTAGGTGCCTGATTTTTTGTTTTGCTTTGTTTTAAATCAGATGTCAATCCAATAAAATGTTTGAATGAAACATTGCCTCCAAAGAAACAGAAAACAATGAATTCTGTTACTGAAGTGGTTTAGAACAACATCTGAACCTAGAATTTTTGTTAACGAATTCTACGAAACAGATTTTCCAAATCAGAGTGTTTCCGATAGTTAGAGAAATCTGTTGTTTCTTTGTCTTAGTCAAGACATGAGTAATCACTAAAACACACAGGTTAACTAAAAATATATCTGCCACAATAAGGATACATAACAGAAGGTGAACGGTTATCACCTGCGGGGATTCTCCTTGCTTATTTGTATTTTCAGAATGTTCTATAATGAGTATGTGCTTCATCCGTGATAATAATTATTTGTGCTTGTCATGCTTTCAAAAAACAAGTTTATAAGATGTTCTCTATCTACCTGTTACCACTACTAAGTCATACAAATGTTATATTCAGATGACATAAACAATTGAAAAAGTCAGTGGAGGAAAAAAAACTCAATTCTATACACCAAAACCAAAGCCAACTGATTGAACTGGTTTCACTGATATTATCTGTACTGTCAACATATGTTTTCAGTATGCTAAGTTGGTAAATACAGACCAGAATTTTTGACTTGAAAATCCAGTACCTACGGGTCACCATTTCTATAGACCTTCAAACAGAGATGCTCAATAAACTTTTGTTGGGTTATGTTGCACAAACTTAACTTAGGTTAACTGAGTTTTGGTTCTCAAGGAATTATAAGAGTTAAGCTCATCCAGTGCTAAGAAGGAACTGAACTTGACAATGTCCAGGTTATCTAAAAACACATCCTATTAGAATTACACTTCTGCATTTCATTACACAGAAGACAGCAAAGCAGTCTTCTTGAGGTTGTAAAGACGGTCAATATGGGACAGAGCCTGGGGCTACTGGAGGCACAAGGCTATTAGTACTAAGGAGAGCCGCAAGGGCCACGTCTGTGAACCTCTTATCAGCGACTTGGGAAACAGCACCCATACGAGTCTTGGAATTACGGGAGTTAGGACAGCGAGACTTTGACCTGTGACCATTCAACGACCATAATTAAAGAGAATTCCGGGATTTCCCCCAGCGTTCTAGGCTGAAGATGCCCCTTGAGGGTATTGTTACAGTCTCAACCAAAAAAGAAAGAGAAAGAAAAAGAAAAGTTGCATCATAATGTACTGAAGTGATGTACAAGCAACAGCACTGAAAGCCAGCAAAAGCCCACGGAGTTTACTTCCATCAGACGTCCGGTGACAATTTATGAATCAATGAAGTGGGCCTG
Organism: Mormoops blainvillei; assembly: GCA_004026545.1. Classification (NCBI taxonomy): domain Eukaryota; kingdom Metazoa; phylum Chordata; class Mammalia; order Chiroptera; family Mormoopidae; genus Mormoops; species Mormoops blainvillei. Next base: position 67,323 of record PVJD01004912.1, read on the forward strand.
CTTTGGAAACTTGTAGCGAACAATGGCTCATGGGTAAAGCGTAGGCAAAGCTGCTTCATTACATCTACTGGGTAACGCTCAGCCAGAGAAATGTGTCATGAGTCAGTGGATTTCAGCAGGTATATTCTTGCGATGCTGGACGTCAGAAAGATACAGGGCGGCCAGATGCGGCTTTCGAACTAGTTACCTGTTGCTCTGAGAGCTGCAATAGCTTGTGGGGGATTTAGGGAAAGAGAGATCTTGCCATTTTCCAGAAATCTCATTTGGATTGCAAAACAAAAAAGACAGAGAGGCCCAATAAGAATGACACAGAGCATGTTGTCTGCAATTTAACACACACCACTGTGTTCCAAAAATATTCATTTCCTAAAAGAGGCAAGTGAGACAAAATTACTGGAGGTTTCAGTTACATCCATGATGACACATCTCTCATTTAATTTCTTCCTCTTCCCTGAATAGATCGGGCCACTTGGAGGCTGTACCTCTTGTCAAATGTAACTAAAGAAGTGAGCTATCACAATTACTGGCCTAGAATGCTCCTTACCTATCGCAGTTAAACAGTATACTTTCAAGGCATAGCTGGAGAACTGTCCCTTGGATAAAAGTATCAATAACAAAGCAGACGTATAAGCTGAGCTTGGCGATGGCCCACTGAAGATTCTTCCCAGGGCCACGGTCGGTGCAGAAACCACTACTTACCAAGGCAATGGGCGGCGGGCAAAGTTAAATGCTTGGAAACCAGTGGGCAGACACAGAGAAAAATCTGTGGGTTCACAATCTGTGCCCAAGGAGTGTTATCCTGTTTTCCTCCAATTTGAGTTCTTTTACTCCAGCAGGATTGCTTCCCCACCTTCACTGAACTTGGGTCACTAAGCCAGCGGCACGGGAGCAGGGGATTTAACCCCCAGAGCTCCCACTGTTTGTGATAACGCTCCGAGCGGCTGATGTGGGCCGTGAATGTCCTCTCACAGAAACGCCACCCACCTCTGAGGGAAAAGGGCTTTGCCTGCGAATTGCTTGCTCTTCAGCGAGTGGCCTCTCTGATCTATGGGCGTGCTTTCTAATACCCGCCCCACTCCAACAAATGTCCTGAAGAGAGAAGGGGAAGCCATTTCTAACTAGAGAGAGGGCACTGTCCTTCTCTGTGCTGTGCCTTGAGGACCAATTGTTATGTAACCCTTGATTTGCTATTTCCTTTACACGTGCAGTCCCAGGTTGTCTGATATAAAGCAGACTAACATCCTGCTACGTGCACTGAAAACCCAGCCGCAAGGGATCGTTTTCAGCAGGTGCACTCGAGAAGCTTCTTCAACCTTAGGAATTGCTGAAAGCAATGTAACGCCTCAGTTAACTAAGAAAGTAATTGAAACTGTGGACTCAAGTCTGTGTATAGCAAGTTTTCTCTTAAACAGACAGCTGCTGCGTCCATGACAACACCCCCCTCCCCGCCCCCAGGAGGGTGTCAAGAGCTGGAAACTGCATGATAAAGCGCTGGGTAAATTGGGGGCCAAGCCTCTGGGAAAAAAACAGCTGGACTCGGTGAAGAATATTTGGTGCTCTTTTTTAGCCTTCTCCCAGTGAAGACAAAAAGTGGGAAGCACTCTCTGATGGCAATGCTGCTGGAATTCACCTGTTGTGTCTTAACCGCAATGACTGGCATCGTCCGCCCGTTAAGGTGGCCTCCTGTTTCACTAAGCTAGAAGCTGCGGTCAAAATGTGTTTTACAAACTCTGTGCCATAAAATTTAATTCTTTGAGTTTTCAAATATTTCTTTTGATTTGTAAACCTTACATGTCTTAAATGGTTTACCAATTAATAAAATCAGAATATTATCTTCTTTGACATAAACTCCAGGAATATAAATCCTCCTCAGAGAATGTTCTGCCTCCAAGAGGAATTTCAGTTGGGGACTGCTAGAGGGAGGGTTACAGTGACAGAGAAGTATTGGAGGGAGGGTCACGGTGACAAGGAGGGACAGAGAGCTTACTGGTGATCAGAGCCAAAGGCGGGCTCTTCCTCAATTCATACAGACAAATATGAGCACGTGGGAAGGACCCGCAGCGTCATGGCTCCTGGTTCTTGAGGCCCCTAAAGACTGAGAGGCATGAGGATGTTGTGAAATTCCAACTGTCCAGGGAGGACTTTTAGGGGCTCACGACAGGATGCAACAGGTACTTAAGAAATTGAGGTAGGGACTCCGGTTGGCATTGAAAAGCACCTTTCGAAAATGTGGTCTTAAAAATGGTCATTAACATACCAGAAACTAACAAGCTCCCAAAGTGCGTAAGCAACCACTTTTACTAGAATGTTGTTGGTTCCTTGCGGCAGACTAATATGAATTAATATAACATGCAAGACAGTACAGTATAACTTTCAGGTCAATTGAATACTAGGGCATGCGTCTGTTTTCTTGAACATTTTTCTGACTGGACAGAAATATGATCTATGTATGCAGAGGGTGAGAGTAGAAAGAGAGAGGAAGGGGGGGTTGCTCCCCATTTCTCCTCTTTTTCAAACACAGCCGTCTCCGGGCCAGCTCTACTGAATGAGACCCAAGCTCTTTCCAAGGGCCTAATTCTAAAGAGGACTTGCTAGTTAAATTTTCAAATGAATGTAGGTGCTTTATTTTTTTTTTAAACAAATGTCTCCTTTGATGTGTAGCCATGATTTTAAATAGGTGAGACTTTAAATCTTTTATAAAAATAAGGCCTTGATATAGGAATAATTTTTAAAAACTCAATCTCCCTATTATTGTAAGTTGGCCAGTGACAGCCTGTGGGCCGAATGCAGCCCAGTGCCCGTCTGCGTGACACAGTCTCGGTGGAAGAGCCATACCACTTGCTTACGGACTGTCTGTGGCTGCTCTGGGGCTACAAGGGCAGAGCTGAGTGGCCGCCGCAGGGACCATTGCCTTTTAAGGAAATGTCTGCTGACCCTTGGCTCAAAATAGAATGCATAAGCATTAGCATCAGCATCGACCTAAATGCAGTGAGATGGGGGCCGATATCCCCAGCAACACGTCGCGAGGTGCGCTCTCTACTCAGAAATCTTACAAATGGCTGTACGAGGCGTTAGTGTGAGGTGCAGAAGGGAGATGTAGAACGTAGCTGAGTTGACCGAGGGAACTCATGTCAGGACTACGTGTGAGACGAAAGTCGACAAATTCATCTAGATTCAAGTCTGTATCTGGTGACTTCTAGTCCTGGTTTTTAAACTAGTTTTCTCACACTAAATTCCTTATCATCACTTGAGACATGTTCAAGCGCCATCGGGCACAGACCCTGACCCCTTCGTGCGTACTGACGGATTAGCCTCGTGTTCTAAAATCTGCTGAACACCCACCCACTGTCATTTCCTTAAAATACAAGTCACTAGGCCACCGCTCTTAACTGCAATATAGGACATGCGCATTTAAGACACCTGACGCATTATCTTCGCTCAGCTTTGCCATTAAATGCTGTAAGTCACACTCAGTCACCATGTTGCCATGAACATCCCGGGTAGATTCTGAAAGGGCAGCTGCGTGCTGACCTACCTCAGAGCACCGGGCAAAGGGAGATTTAAAAAATAAAACTATTGGGTACCGGGTAATGGAGAAATGGTAATTCTAAACAAGAAAAAAAGTAGTTTAAAAAAAAAAAAGCCAGTACCACCTAGTAAGCCACCTTGGCTTGGAAATTTGGACTCAGCAGATGAGAAAATTTTGTGTGGCAAATGACCACCGTCACCAATAACCACTTGCTTCCTGTTTTCCTATGGTGCAGCCTTACTTAGATTTAGCGTGAACCAGCAGCCCTTTCTTTACACCAGAGGCTGCCCCGCCAAGCCCTTGGCAGGCCCGGTGGCCGTGTCGGAAGGTCCTCCCTCCACCTCCTCATGCATCTGTCCGTCTACTGGTTGTGACCGGTTTCCGGTTGCACACAGGAGCAGTGTTAGTAGGTAGGGTTAGTTCTCCTCGTGTCTCATGTCATTCACAATGGATGTGAAACTCGCTGGCACACCTGGCTGCAGCCCCATGCAAGCAAGCAAAAAGCAAAGTACTGAAAATGGAAGAGAAAGAGAAACTGGCTAGCAGGCAGCTACACTCACCCTTTTGTACAGCCTATGGTCCACCAGGGGGCTTCAGACAGTAAAACAACACCAAAGAGCTATTAGCATGTGAGGGTCACAGCAGAAATCTTATCAAATAGCTTTATTTCAACCATGAAGAGAGTTTAAGGTGTTCCTTTTGTGGAAAGAATGACGGTTGGTGGTTTGGGTATGTGACACGAGCTGGTGGGAAGTTTACCAATTTATTTTTAAGTCTAAAAATCGTTGGGGTCATGTCTGTGACAGTAAATTCTTAAGAGATGGGACACCCCTTATCAGTTCCTGAAGCCACTACCTACCTGCCTTTCTAAGAGGGGGTCATGGGAGGTTTTCTATTTTAATGCTTCTAAGGGACAAGCCACATGACAGTTTCTCTTAAAATAATATTCAGTAACCCAGAACGGAAACAGGGTCACACTCATCCAAGGGAAAGTATGAGCTCAAACTTCCAGGATAGGTCTTCAAGGTCCCCTCAAGTCCCTTCACTGGACACACAGCAATGGGAAGTGACCACCGATGGCCGGCAGTCCGCACACAAAGGCTATGCACTTCTGCTTGCACATTTTTCTGAAATCGGAACTAGAAAAGGGCGGGCAACACAGCCAGCCAGCGGGGTCTTTAATCCCAAATAATGAATAGAAACTCAGAGTCTGCAGCCTGGTGTTCTTTTCATACCAAACTTTCTTGCTGGTCTCATGAGGCTGTACCTCGTTAAAATGTGAGCACAGGAAGGTGAAGCCTTCCTGAACTTCTTCTCTCCTAGTTCACACACAGAGAGCTCGGAACCTGAGGGAGGCGGCCCTTCTTAACTCACCCAGTGGAACACAGGGCAGGCTTTGGCCAAAAAAGAGAAAAAAGAAAATGCTCGTAACACCAAGGCTGCATCCCCATCCACGTTTTCAAAGCCCGAGGATGTGACTAGAAAAAAATGAGGGAAGTTTAACGTGTGAACCTTTTGGTCTGTTCGAAAAGGCCCGAAGAAGAGAAAGGGAAAGGCAAGTCTCTCGAAAATAAAGTCTGTTGGGAGGGTAGGCGCCGCGGCCGCAGCCGCGCTGGGAGCGCCCTCCCGTTCTTTGATTTCACGGGAAGGAAAGGAAGAGGGCGGGCGGGCGGCCCCTTGGGGGAAGCCGCGGACGGCCCGCAGGGGCTGGCGCTGTTGAGGCCGCTGGGCCTGGCTTCATGGCGAAGCAGCCATAGCCCACATCTGGGGCCGCCTTCCCTAACAGGCCTCGCCGTGGCAGAGCATCGACACTGGCACCGCGCTGGTGTGCGTATCGCGTGGGGAGCGAACGGGCTGCTGGGGCACTGCTGGGCGGACATTAGCTTCTTCCACAGCCTTCTAGCCAGAGACACCGACTAAATCCTAAAGGATGCCCATTTCAACGTCTTCACCGTTGCTGACAAGTGACTCTGGGCATGGTCGCTTCTACTGTCACGGAAATGAGTTCCTTCACTAACTTAAGTGAGAGGACAAGGAGCCAGTTAGCCTCTCTGACGTCAGAGTTAGCAAGCAGATAGTTTCAGGAGTAAGAAAAACAAAAGTAAAATGAAACCTCTGAGGGATCAAACTGGACCTGAACACTGGGGCTTTGGTGACAGCTGGACAGGACGAGACAAGAAGACGTTAAGGAGCGTGCGTGGAGGCTGGCTTCTGCGAACGGCACAGCTCCCAACGCACAGAACACTGGGACCACGGGGACAGTCATCTAGACACGGCCCAACGCCCCATCCCTGACATCAGACTGCATTCGCCTGAATGAGGAAAACTTGACACTTCACCAGCCACCACCCCCTATCTAGGTAAGGAATCTAGTCTTCAACGAGAAAGCTCCCATTGGAGGGAACACAGAGCAACTCCCCTAGCTCTGCCCCACAGGAAGGTGCTGCGTCTGGAATGAGGGGGCTGGGGAGCCCACCAGCTCCTCATTGAAAAGGTGCCTCTGCTCTGGGGTGTGAGCCCTTCCCTAGAACTTCTCCTGGGCCTCGCCACGGCCTCGCATCCTGGTCAATTCCACAAAGCCTGTGAGCTTCGACGCGCCCAGCAGAGGGCAGCAGCTGCTCAGACACCGTGCAAGGCAGGACACCGGGAAGGAACAAGAGTTTCTGGCCTGTCTTTGAGAAGAAGAAGGGTTCATTCGCGGTTTGGACCGCACAGGGGTGTGGGGCGGCTTTAGAGTGAGGGACAGGCTGCCGCAGGGCACAGAGACAACCGGTTAAAGAGAAACGTGGAATCACAAGCTCGTCCGACTGAGCTGTCCTTAGGCCCGAATTCAAACAGAAAGACACTGGCAGGGGTCTCCACTGTGAACGGGTCCGAACGGCCACCAGTGTTCCAATGGCAGCAGCCTCGTCCCTAGTTAGGGGTTGTGCTGTCCTGATGTCCTTCGGGAGGTCTACCCTGATCCTTTGGGGGGTGGGGTGGGGGTAGCTTCAAGTAGGAATGAATGAATGGCTTGGAGCATTGGGGCTGTTCCATCAGCTGTGATACAAACAGTGTCTGTGGATAGGGGTTAATGTACCTGTGGCGACAGCGTCGTAGAAACCTCATTATTTTTCGAGCAGCTTGATCCTGCTTTTTGGTTAGCAAACTGCTCCTGGAAAAAAAAGCCAGGATATTAATTATTATCACAAAAAGGGTGCTGTAGAGCTCATCATGCAGAAGCTGGAAACGAGTTGGTGGGGTACAGGACTTTTAATTAAACAGGACAGGCAGCCCAGCCAGCAGCAGGGGCGTCCGCTCCGTCCGGGGTGGGGAGGACAGAGTCGGGCACGGCCGGGGGAAGGAAGGGGTGGAGGTGCACCGCCTCCGGCGCGAAGGGAAAGCAAGTGATGTGCTTGCTCTGTTGAGAAAGGCATTCTGGGGCTTAGTTTGGAAGCTGACCCGCCTGACTTTGATACTTTTTGGGCTACTCTTTTCTCAATTTCTTTTCTCAATGTGTTTTACTGTGCTAGACATTTTTGTTACACTCCCTCAAACGGAATAGCTTAACTCCACTTGCCCAAGGCCTTCCGTGGAGGAACGCTACAGTTCAGACGACGGCAATAACAGTGTAGAAAATTAGGTCCTGCCACACTCTGATAGGAGTTGAAACTGGGCAGGGACATCAAAATAACGGGGTGGGAGGTGAAGAGAGAAGGAGCTACATAGACAAAAACAGATGAACAGCGCAGGCGTAACTGCACAGAGTCTCGGCGCCCAGAACGCCCTCGGCCCGGCCCAGGCCCTACTGTCAGCACAGGGTGGTTTCCCCAACAAGTCCAGGTCGCTTCCATCCCCGAAGCCACCCCGCCCACCTGAGTCTCTGCTGGACGATGACCGCCGTCCGGCGAGCCTGCCGCCGCTTGCCGCACTTCCTGTAGCTGCGGTAGCACTGCTGTATGAGCACAGCGGCGCGCCGGCTCTGCTGGAACTTCTTCTGTTCGTGGTAACTTCGGAATTTGCTCTGGATGAGGATGGCAGCCTGGGTCATCTTTTTATAAAGTGCATACTGCAGGGGAGACAAGAGGACGCAACAGAGTAACACAGGAGCCACTCGGGGCGGGTCCTCCGAGCGTCTGGGGACGGCCCCGGAGAGGTGGCTTTCCTCTTTTTCCCCACAGGCTCGGTTTAGGGCTAATCACCAAAGAGGCCAACTAGGAATGTTTTCACCTACCTTTCCAGAATGTAAAATATTCCTTTAAGGGTCACCTTCAGACTATGTATTGCTTGTACTGTGCCTTCCCCCCAACCCCTCAAAGCATCAAAATATATCGCCCTTCTTGAAAAAAGATTTTCTAAAATATTTATGTACTTTTAGAGAGAAGGGAAGGGAGGGAGAAACAGAGAGATGGGTACATCGGTCGGTTGCTTCTCACACGCCCCCAACTGGGGAACCGCCCGCAACCCAGGCTCGTGCCCTGACCGGGAATCGAATTGGCGGCCTTTCGGTTAGCAGGTCAGCACTGAATCCACTGAGCCACACCAGCCAGGGTGAAAAAAGTTTTTTTAATATTGACCCACTTAGACATTTAGAGAAAGTAAAATTTTAAATGTTCAAGATTAGCATTTGCTCTCCATTTTTGAATCCTTTTTCATTAACCCCTGTTATGCCTCCCAATTCCCACCACACACACAACTATGCAGCATTCGGTTCCTATCGCCCCATTAACAGATTTCTGAGTTACAAAGTCCCAATTACAAGGCTTATCATGAAACGCTGACACCTTTAAGCCATTTTAACCTGCAAAAGGCTAACACTCATAGGACCCGCACGGCGGGGCGGGGATAAAGCCAGGGTGCTGTGACTGACCCAGGGCAGCTTGGAGGCTGGGGCCGCAGCCCTCCATTTGCATGCGGTGGGCTCTCAAAGTGAGGCATGAAGGCATGGGAGAATGAGTCTCTTTCACTTTAGTCTCGGGGGACTAGAAATACAGCTCTCTCCATATTTAAAAAATGCTCTAAGTTGCTCATGAAGCAGAATTTGACTCACAGGACAAGGAAGCGCTCCGCTTACAAGGGGCCAACTTACCATCGGAGGAAAAGACACTGCTCAGGACATCCCTGTGCCTACGTCTGTCTCTGCATGTATGAGGTGGAATGAGGGAAGGAAAGTGACGTCTCCGGATGTGCAGGCCCCAGGACCCTTCTGCAAGAGCCCTTCGCCTTATCTGACCTGCTTTACACGTCCATCTGTCCCGCAGTCTTTTAAGACAGGGGCGCTGCATCCTGCAGAGCTTCTGTGGTTTGCCATAGCGCCCGTTCGGGACCTGCCAGGCCGCAGGGAAGCGCGCTGGGCCAAAGGCACTTACTGAGCGGCTCCCTGGACTCACTGGGAGTGGCTTGGAAGGATTCTTTAGATTGACATTGGCCAAGAAAATGTCCAATTATTGTTCCTGTCAAAACGCATTCCAACTGACTAACCGCGCGATCCCCAGAGGAGAGGTCCCTGTGCACAGGTGGCCTGGCCAGGGGGTGTGCCTGCCATCCTAACGGGCCCTCTTGGAGCTGGTGAGGGTGTGGAGTTTGTGACTCAGGTGGAATGAGTTGTGGGAGGACTGGGCGTGTCATTACCTTCAAGGCTATCCATGTCAGCTTGGGGGAGAAACAGAAAATACAAGATTAATGTTAGATTGCTCAATAGAATGAACTTAAAAAACCAGAACCAATAAACTCCCACCACCACCACCAAAAAAAAAAAAAAAAGGCAACCTGGCTGCATGAATGCCTTCCACCTTCCAAAATATTTGTCTTATATTGGTCAATATTTCAAAAAAAAAAATGCCTTCCATCTTATTGGTTGTAGACAACACTTCTTTGGGAGGGGATTAAAAAAAACAAACAAACTCATATTTTGGAATAAATACCTGTTGTAATAACAGACTTGAAAGTTTGACTCTGTGTCACCCGTGCCAGCGTGAAGCCCGCCCACCAAAGGGAAGCCGGTGAGCAGGTGCGCGCCCTGCCTTGGAGTCGCATGAGCTGCGGTGTCAGCGTTTACACAATAAACCTTCATTTTCTGGGATCGTGAACTCGACTGGCTCGAAGCTGAAGATGTGCCCCATCCCCCACCCGGCTCATGAGGAGGGCATAACCCTCGAGAAACTTGAGACAACGGCAACCCACCTCAGAAATCAAAGCTCGAGACCATAATGAGAGAACGTAACCCCACATTTCTGCACGGCTTTTGTACCCTTAGCATTTGGCATTCCTTAAGTAAAAATTTAAAACCTACCTAAAGCACGGCCTAACAAAAGGTTCCAGAATCAAATGACAGGACTGAACTTTATCACATGAGCCATTCAAAACTCAACCAGGTAATGTTTTTATATTTTCTAACCACCTAGGTGGTTAGAAAGAGCTACTATTTTCTTAATTTTTCTGAGCCTCAGCTTCTTTGGCTGCAAAATGGGAATAAAATTGTTTGCTTTTAATGACGGCGTGGAGCAAACGAGGTGCTGTGTCCAAACGACCTGGCGCTTCTGGGGCGCTCCAAGAGCATCAGCCCCCTTTCCCTCTGATGGCAGTTACGTGACCCTATAGGTTGTTCTGGAAACAGTCATACGGCATGAAAGAGCACTCAGACATTCTTCCCGCATCCCCTAACTAAGCAAAGCAAAAGAGCTTTGTGATTTTCAAAGATATTTTTAATATTTCATTATAAAATGGATAAGGACCTGAAATGGAAAATGTCTAAAGATGATGTAACTTATATAATTCAAGGTCAAAGATAACAGCCAGTATTTACCTTCTCCAGTCACCATATTAAACTCCCCGGAGCTCTTTCATTATTGCAGAGTTTATAGGTAAAATTATGGGAGCACAATCCTCACAGACCAGTATCAAAGGTCAAAAATTTGAACAAAAATTATTTTGTGGCATCAGTTTACCTGCAGATGACTTCCCCCCGCCCGCCCCGGAACAATTTCCCCTTGTTTTTAATCAAGGCAACTTGAAGGCCGCCTTTGAACAGGCCCTGGGCATGCTGCTCCGTGGCCACCCGGCGGGCCCTGCGCGCTTCGTGAGGCGCACTTCCCGCTGCGACCCTGGACTTGGCTTACCTGCTTGTATTTCCTGTAACAGCGCTGAATGACGGCCGCGGCCACCTCCTGCTGTTCTCGCAAGGGTCGGCCCTTAAGGGTCAAGTCAGGAAATAAAATAAAACGTGATTTAGTGTAAGAAATGTCAGCTTTCCTATGACTTAAGGAGATTTATCATTCATTTCACTAACTTCCTCAGTACTGAGACCCCACATTTACCAAAATACAGTGATAACTCAAGTATAAATTAAAAAAATGAATGTATGGGATGAATCTCCAACGATTCTTGCTTCTAACTAGAACCATGATATTTGGATGTCGGTGGCCTAAAAAAAATTCATTTTCAAAGTATTTAACCACGTAGGTGAGGTGCAACTTGCCCGTGACCTGCCAGATCTGCACTCTTCGCTAAGACACACCGTCCCCGGCTTCCAGCCCCATGACGCCTCTCAAGCCACCTCAGGCCGGCGAGTCCTGAAGAGTCAGTGGAAGGCCGTGGGTCCTCCCCCACCAAACATGCCCATGCGGGCGCTTTACCCTAGACTGTCTGAGGCCCTGGGCGGCCTGAGGTCAGTCCCCAGGCTTCCAGTCGGAAACCCCCGCTTTAGGTCGCAAATTCCTGTGGTTGAGGGGCTGAATCACTTTACATTAACAAAATAATAGGTGTCTGTGCTCATGACCAATGATAAATTGAGATGATGGCAACCACCCCACTTCTGGTCAACTTCATTTCACTAGCGCTTCTGGAAATTATTAATAATTTCCTGTGACATCATAATTCAAATAAGAATCCCACAAACTCGGAGGAAAGGAAGAAATGGCCCATGTGTCAGCAGGAACGCCTCCGACTCTCGCCGACCCGCGCGGCCTCAAGGATTTCACGACGTTGGGACCAGACCCACCTTACCTTGTATTTCCGGAAGGCCGTCTGGACAAGCCGGGCGGCTTCATAGAGCTCTCGCTGCTCATGGTCAGACAGAGTCAGCTGAGCAAACTCATTCTCCACCTTCTCGCTGGAGGACGCGCTCAGGAACTCAGACCAGTCTGCTGCGGAGGGAAGGCTGGGTTTCTCGAAAGCTGTTTCGCTGACTGGGGAGCCTCCGGGGCTCAGGCTGGTATTGGAAGAGGGGGTCAGAGGCTCGTTGTACGCACTTCTGAAACAAGAGGAGACACAGGGGAGGCTGGTGATTGATGTGCACGACGCAGTGCACACTGGTTTGAGACAAGGTGGCCCCTGCCAGGAGCCGTGGGGGACCACTGGGACTATGCCTTCACTCAGTTGCTAAACACACCCTGACTTGATTGTCCTTCTGTCCCTAAGTTCTACCGAACACCTGGCATGAGGTCAGTGCTTTGCCACACAGTACGCCCACTAAGCGCGCTGCCCTGCCCTTGCGGGACCGCAAGTGCATTCAGGGGAAAACATGATGATGCCCGACGTCCCAGGCTCTGGTGCGGGGAGGTGTGGGCATGGGCAGGGCCTTGAAATGGAATGTGTCCCAGCGCTTCCTCCTGGCCTCAATGAGCGACATCTCTCACACCCTCTCTGTCTCCCAGGTAAGCCCAGGACCTTCTCCTAGGCAGCGCCTCACCTGAGCTGGGCAGCACTCGGCAGGTGGTCGACATCTGCCAGGTAACTGGCCAGCCAGCTCATCGTGCTGCTAATGGTGGCGGTCTCCGTCCTTTCCAAAGCCGGGGACTCCATGGGCACAAAGTTCTCCTGCTTGATTCGGTCAGGGGTGGCTTCAATGATGTGTTCTGCTAAGGTCATCATGTTCACCTGGAGCCCGGAGCGCACAGAACACTCAGGTCAGAACGGAACTGAAGGAGTTCTGCAGGTCTGCCGCCCCCACCCCCACCCTAGAAGGAAAGAACTGAGGGAGGGGGCTGGCACCTCAGGCCCACTCACTCCAGTGCCACCGGGAGGCTTACACCACTCACCCGAGTGTGCTGAGACCTGGTCATATCTCCAAGTCATATTTTGGCCAAAACCTTTAATCAAGTCTCAGAGTGGTGCTGGCTGGTGCCCACCCTCTCCTCTCAGCAGGAGTCGACCACTTAGTGACAATGTGACTCAATGTGACTAGGCAGCTCTCCAGCGAGCTGTCATATGCACGGGGTTACAGCAGCAGTTACCTAACAGCCACCCCCCATTTTGCCTGGAGAACCCCAATTCTGCAGAGAGCAGCGATGACACACCCAGGGGGATAGCCCAGGAATGATGAGCTGGTTATGATAATCCCCTTCTCACTGTCTCTCCTTCCTGTGCACCCAGGGGAGAGATATAACCAACTCTGGGCAATGGGACTCTACAGAAAAACAAATAACTTTTTAAAATTAAACCACTGTTGTTAGGTTGGTGATAGTTGCACCCAAAATACATTCTTAACAGAGACATTAGGAACCCTCTGGAGATGTATGTGATCAAAGTCAGAGACGTGGACTTGTAAAAATTTCCTGGCACATCTCCATTTCCATTGAAAATGGAAAGTGAAATACAGCAGTTGAAGTTTTTAAGTGCATTGAAAATGTTCTGAGAGGATCTATATGAAGGGGACAAAATGCTTATCTTACGACATGAATGAACCGCAAACATATTGCGCTAAGTGGAAGCAGCCAGGCTCAGGAGACCACATATTTTGTGATTCCATTTATGTAACATTTCTAGAAAAAGCAAAAATCTGGGGAGAAAACGCAGGTCAGTGGTTGCCTAGGGCTGGGACGGAGCGGAGACTGACAGTGAATGGCACCGGGGACTTTAGGGTGATGGAGACGTTCTCCAGGTGGCTCTGGTGATGGGGACACAGCTGAGCCCAGTGGCTAAATTCATCGCACAGAACAAGGGAAGAGGATGAATGTTAGGGGATGTGACATATCTCAATAGAGTTGTTTAAAACACTTATCTTGGTAATTTTCTAAGTCTTCAACACAGAACCAGAATTATTTTTGTAATAGGAATAAAAATGAAGACATTTAGGGAAAAATATCACAGCTTCTCTCCCTTTTATATTGGCTCTCTTGCTTTGTAACTCAAACGGGAAGAAGTAGGTCCTACCTTGATTTTTCTCCCCTGGGGACATATTCGATTATTTTATTGCAAGCAAAGTGGACTTTCTGGAGACTGAAGAACCTGGGACTCTCCAGAGTCACCCCCAAGTCCTCCGTTTTGTAACTATGTGTCAGTGTGCGAACACCTCCCTGGCACAGGTGCAACACTGTAAAATACCGAGTAGCTGACTTTTTACTGTGAAGCCTGCAAAAAGGGCAATGAAATTTAAATGACTTTAAATAATAGTCCAAATGGTTGGACCTAAAAAAATCATGTCATTCATTTCTACATTTCTTGGATTGTGGTCAGAGAAGATAAAGATAGCCTTTCAATGTGCAGCCTTGGGTTCTTATTTAAATTCTCTGTGTCCTAATATATGGGCAATATTCACAATTGTGTCTTGAACATCTAAAAAGAACAATTATGTAAATATTTGCTATGTATATTAATTACATATATCTGCATAAATATATATCACCTACTAAATATATATTAAGTATCTAAGGTGAATCAAGTTTTCCAATTGCATTGTTTGATTTTTCATATCCTGTTCACATCGACTCGATCTGACAGATTCCAAGACAGGTGGGTTAGTCTCACACTCCGGTTCCGGTTCCGGTTCCGGTTCCACAGCTTTGTCTTTACTGGTTTCGGCTTTAAGATTTAGAAGTTGTGTTGTCAGGCGCACAGTGGTTCATGACTGTCCCATCTTCTTGATAAATTACACACACGCGCGCGTGTGTACATATATATATGCACACTATTTGCCTTGAATTATACTTTTTGTCTTTTTATACACATTTGCCTATTATACCTTTTCTTATCACTTCATTTTCTTGTTTCGTTTTACTTGTGTCCTTCTACAAGCCGCATGTGGTGTCTTTTGCTTTTTTCCACGCTATCTTTTAATAGAATTACCAGTTATCATAGTGCTTAAAAATATTCCTACAATATCATGTTTTCCATTTATTGTTTCTATTGTTGCCTTTTATGTTCCCTTTCCAGCGTTTTTCCCAAATGGGGCAAATGTTTTTCCTCCTTCAGTGACACTGAAGTTCCATAGCTGGTTTCCATGCTACCTGTGAACTTGACATTTCCGATGAGCCTATCTCGGACCACCAGTCCCCACTGGTAACACGAGGGGAGCAGAAATGCACCAGCTCCTGAACGCAAGAGCTGCTTTAACGCATTTTTACCTTCTTCACTTCCCTCCCTCCCTGGTTTTGTAAAAGTAATTTAGAATTTTAGTTCTGGTTATTTTTAGACATGATTCTCCTTCCATGCAAAGAGCCCGTCTTAATAGCTGCCTTACCCGCACGACCACACTGTTGGTCGTTACGCAGACGGGCCAGGTTTGCCGACTGTACTGTTCACTCAGCCTTCGTGAACTCCGGCTTGCCATTTCCGGAATTGTCTCATTATTTCTAACTGTTATTTTTCCACTGGCTAAAGTGCTTATTTAGACTGCTGCTTTATCTATAGGTAATGGACTCAATTTAGCAAAACATTAGTCCCTCAAGAATCAGGTAAAATCTAAAGTGGATTTTTGAAGGTTATTTTCTCTTCCCTGCATCAGCTCGGCTTCCGTGAAGGCCTACGGAGCTGTGCTAGCCAAGGGACACTGGAACGAGTGAAATCGGAAATTCTGCTCCCGGGCCACCCTGGCTCTGTCTCAGGTGCTCAGTATGTGCGTGGCTGGCGGTCTCCCTGTTGGGCAGTGCAGAGATACAATATTTCCATCACTGTGGAAAGTTCAAGAGGCTCAACTCAGTTCCCCTCTTTGGAGCTAATGATTTTCATAGTCTGGTGATTTATTATTACATATTTAGAAATATTAATCCAGATGGCTTCATATTGGTAAATGGTATGAGCTCCACCAGGAATTGGCAAACTATGGCACCAATCCACCTGCCACTACCTGTTTGTGTAAATAAAGTTTTATTGGCACACAGCTACACTCACTGGTTTAACATTGCCTAAGGCTGCTTTTGTGCTGTGCAGGCAGATTGAATCATCATGACAAAGCCTGTATGGCCCACGAAGGGTGAAATATTTACTATTTGGGCCTTCATGGAAGAAACTGCCAACGCTTGTCTAAAATAGGACTTTGTTTCCCTGGCAGGCCTCCCCAGGATGTCAGGGGTTGGCAGACGTGAAAGGGAGCCCCGTACACCCGCAGCCCCCTCCCAGGGGCGCTGGCCGGTGCACGGCCTCTCCATGCCATCTCTGTAGGCCTGGGGGCCCTCCTGAATTTCTCGTGGGAGCCCTTCCCTTTCATGCTTGTCTCGGGTGATGTCAAGGGGAAGCTGGAAGGGGAGGAAGTCAAACGCGTGGCCTCAGGGTGCTCGTCTGGTTTGCTCCTGTTAGTGTGTTTCGGTGAGTGGACTGTGCTTGCTTAGTAGTCTAACCTCAAGTTTATTTCAGTATATATTCTCTTAACCTACAACAAGTTTAACGCCCTCAAAGGATTCTGGAGTTCCCAGATTTGTTATGCGGTCAGTTCATTACCAGCTGTGGGGATACTTCACTGCGTGTTCGAAGAGCCTCACACCACATCTGCCCTTTGTGCGAGATGGTCGCTGTGCTGATCAAACCACTTAGGTCATTCAAGTTCTCCCACAGCCTCCTGTCCTAGCTGTGATCAGCCCGTGCATCTACTGCAGCTAATACGTGAAACAGCGAAGTCCATCACCCCGGAGGAAGGGACAAGGGCCATGGGTGAGCTCTGAGGAGCTGATGCGAAGGCCTGGGTCGCCGGGGTTCGGGCCCTGTCGCCGTCCACAGTGCTCACTCATGCCGTGAGCACAGGGCTCAAGCAAAGAGGTGACTCCCATGTTATCACGCTTAAGACCGGCCTGCTAACCCTTGCTGGGGATGGCATCGCATGACCTTTGGGGATGGGCCGCAGAGATGGTGGGAGCGATGGCCTGCGGCAGCCTCCGCCGGCTTACCTTGCGCACGCTCACCTGTATGTCATCCATGGGCTGGGAGCAGTCCTCGCTCTCTGCACTGTCCCGGTAGGGCCCCATCTCTGTGGTCACCTCCCTGTGAGCCATCATCAGGACACTCACGGGCTCCCGTGGACGCACCTGTGCAGGTGCTGCCTCCTTTCCTACACTGGTCCCCTTCGGATCTCCCGTCACCTGTACTGTAGACACACCAACGTAAAGATCTTTGGGGCGCCATTTGACTACAGGCTGAGGTCCAGAGGCTTGGAGTCCTGCAGCGCCTGGAGCGGGCGGGGAGAGCCCCCGGCTGCAGTCCCTCACTCCTTCACTGGGGCTGATTGTCTCGGGGGCAGACTGCTTAGACCTAGGGCTCTGCTTCCTGCTATTTGGCTGTTCCAGACTCAGTGCAGTGGACAGCAGCTTCTCCTGCCTTGCCTGGAAGTACTCAGGGTTCAATTTATGCTTTTTGGGAGCTGGATAATCTTTGTGGCTCTCACTGCTGTAGTAATTAGAGGGTTCAGACCGAGGTCTTCTCAGCTCTGAAAAGTACAGTAGAAAGGATAGTCAGGACAGGTGGTAAAAGTAGGAACCCTAAAGAATTAACATGTTCCCTATGCCTGAGAGACACGAGGCGCAAAGCCGGAACTCAAGACATGTCCCTAACATTTAAATATTCCCCAGAAGCATATACTATATGCAAATAATTCTCTTCCATAATTTGTATTTCTTTCTTGCATGGGCACAGATTTTTTTGCTACTTTCTGCGTTTTTTGGAGGGGAGGGGAGTCACACTAGTCATCTTACAGCTAAAAGGAAAAT
Source organism: Mormoops blainvillei (assembly GCA_004026545.1). Lineage (NCBI taxonomy): Eukaryota > Metazoa > Chordata > Mammalia > Chiroptera > Mormoopidae > Mormoops > Mormoops blainvillei. Next base: position 84,744 of record PVJD01004912.1, read on the forward strand.
CAGAAACATAAAAAAACCCCAAGCCCATAAACGTATGCAAGTATTCTATGGATTTGTCTGCGAGTAGCTGCGTGAAAGCGAATGGGGACTCTGTCAAGTCTGAGACATAATAATTTTGAGTTTTTACCTGGGTTGGTACTTGCAATAACGGTGACCCCTTTGGGTATTTCTGGAGAGGCGATGGCTTCGCTGTGCCACTGGGTCATCCAGCTGTCGGTATTGGGCTCTTCACTTGGAGGACAGTGGACTCTGGGGTTCTGTCCCAGCTGAGCCTGCTCGTCTCTCTGCAGGTGCTCCAGACACTCTGCTAATTTCACATGACCCCTTGACCTGGCAATTCCCAAAGGCAGCCTTCCCAGAGAGTCAGGAATAGAGATGGCCCGACGGTCCCACTTGTACAACACGACAGCAGCTTCTAGGTGCCCTAGGGCACAGGCCCACATCTAAAAAGCAGGAAGACAGAGTAGCTTCCTTAATATGATTTCAAAACACATTTTACTTTGCCATAGTGCCGACAGACAGAAGAGTCCTTGCTGGCGGCCTCCGTGGGGCCACGAAACATCGGTGTTACAAGGTGGCTCTGATGAAGGTCGATGTCAGTGAGGGGTGACCCAGGGAACCTGACACATACCGCTGTGCCGGCCGGGAAAAACGGTTCAGGGATAAATGAACACCCTCCTTACCAGCGGGGTGCAGGAGAAGTGGTCCACGTTCAAGGGGTCAACTTCCAGTTCCAGATCGATGCTGTCTGCATGCTTCGTGCTGCAAGGGAGATTGCCCACAATTACTGCCCAAGTCACCCACGTGAACAGGAAGTACCGGCAACACTATAAAACCCCGCAGAGACGAAACCAGACAGGGCATCTGGCGCCCCTGATGTAAAGAAACAGACGCCAAATCTCACAGGGTGGCTGGGACTCTCCATTTTGCCAGGAGCCCAGGGGGAGTAAGAGGTCCCACATTCAGTTGGCATCTCACTCAGTACTTCTCGGGCAGAAGTTCCCAAAACACCCTTGGAAACTGTCCTCAGAGAAAGTCCTTTGCTCACAGGCTGGAATGCGCGGCGTGGCCAAGCCTCTGTACACTAGTGAAATGCTCGGGGGGTGGGGGGAAGCCGTGCATTGAGTGCGTGCGCCCACCTGCCGGGCGTGCCCCAGCCTTACCGCCACTTGATGAGGGTCTGGATCAGGGTGGCGTAGCCCTGGGCCGCGGCCAGGTGAAGGAGGGTCATTCCGCGGAAAGTCTTTGAATGGATCAAATGCTTGGACTTCGCCCAGCAGGCCCGGCTCATCATCTTCTCGCACACAACCACCACTCGGCTCTCGAAGCAGCTCCCCAGCGTCCCGGGGCCGGAGGCGCACTGGAAGGGAAAGCACGCGCAAGGGTGAGGGTCGCAGGCAGCATTCTGATGTGGGGAAAACCAAAGCTGTGTGATTAGCAGCTCGAAACGGGGAACACAAAACTGAAAATGAAGGGACATCGCGAAACAGAGAGGGAATGTGCTAGTTCAGCGCTGCGGCACGAATCAGCAGTCGTGGAGTGAGGAATTTTCCACAACTCTTAAGAACGCTCGAGTCTGTCTGTTACCACTGACGCCTGGTTATGAACTGCATGGCGGTCCTTCCCAGGGAAAGGTACACTGGGGAAAACAGAAATGACCGTAGCCCGGACCTCCCAGTTGAAGCAAACGTTGCAGGCAGGAACTGCTGTGACAGAGCATGGCAGGGTCACTTTCCCAGTGCTTCCCCGTCAGACACCTGGGCCCTGACTACCCGTTCCTTCTATAGGACACTCATGTCACTTAGATGGGGATTTTATTCCCTAAGAGACACCCCCAAATTTCCCATGATACATTTGTGACAACACTGATGGACATTGAGGGCATTATGCTACATGAAATAAGAAAAGGATAAATGCCTGTGATGTCGCTTCTATGAGAAATCTACAAACAAAACAAAACAAAAACAAACAAAAAACCCCCGAACTCATCGGTACAGAGAAGAGACTGGTGTTGCCAGAGGCGGAGCTGCGGGGTAAGCTAAATGGGTGAAGGGCCTCAAAGGCGCAAACTCCCAGATACGACAGAAACACGCCCTGGGGGCTCGCGGTGCAGGCGCTGAGCGCAGTTAATGCTGTAGCGCAGTGGGAGCTGCTGAGAGTGTAACCGCAGAGTCCCCGTCGGGAAGACCATCTGCACCCACGGGTGATGACGGGTTAACCAGACTTGTGGTGGTCGTTCCACAACGCTCACAAGCACCGGCTCACTACACTTACACCTGAACTAATGCAATATTAGATGTTTATTATATCTAAATTTTTTTAATCTATTAATAATTCAGCCCTTTATATAAAGTAGAAAGGATACTAGGAAAAGCATTATATAAGATCTTAAAATGTAAGTGTTTTAATAATAATAGAGGCACACAGGAAAGACAAATTCACTAATTTTAACCACATGGCTGTCTTCCCTTCACACAGTTTTAAGGAAAGAAAAATAAAATCAAAGTTAGTAACCTCCATAGCTTATCTGAGTCTCTGTGAATGCAGTTTCATGTGTAACTCTCCTCCTAAATAGATGGCACTTCTAGCACAGTATTTTTCCAGTAATAAACCCCATAAAATTCAACTGCTACAGAAATACTGTGGCTCCTCATTGTTTTTTATTTTTAAATCTGGAAAAATATGCCTGTAAAAATAAAACGGCAGGTGATGCATGTAACGCTGTCCCCACTAGCGCTGCAAGGACATCTTTAAAAGTGCAGTGGGGCAGGCCCACCTGCAGTGGGAGGGCTGGGCCGAGGGCCCTGGTCAGCTGCTCTGTGCACGCAGGGCGTGCTCACGGGCACACAGGAGCCACCAGGCAGTGAGCGAAGAGGGGTTTTGGGGTTCGTTTGGGGTTTTTTTTGCATTGAACAAAAACGGCCACACCTCCATCATGTCGGGCAGGCATAGGTATCTACTGAACCAACTTAAAATCGAGGAAAGCGTGTTCAACAGCAGCTCATATGGGATCAGGCTGCCACAGGCCGGTTGCGGAATGGCCGAACTATAAAATAACATTATATTCCATTCCCTTTGTGCCACTTTTGTTGGTTGCAGGAAGATGGTTTCATGGGCATCTCTTATTTTAGCCGTGAGATATACTTAACAATGATTACTTCTTTTATAAAATTTAGTAGTCTCAGGTGAAAAAGAGGCCTCTCTTAGCCTCAGTAATATTTTACTGTGTGCCCAATCTTTCCTTTTCCATTGATTTCTGAAGGCAGGTGAGAAATAAGACGAAAAGAAAAAGGAGGTTAATATTTCAGGTGTGGTACACTATGTTTTGTTTTCATATATTATTAAAACTATTACTAACACTTGATATTCACGAGGGTCATAAAACTCAAAGTGTTCAATTAAAAATGTAAATGTCTGGAGAAAATCATCATTCATCTTAAAGAGAGAGTAGAAGTTATGTGAGGTTTTAGGCAATAACTCAGTAGCAAGGGGAAGGAACTATCGTCTTTGCATTTATTCTGGGGTCTCCTAAAAAGTAATTTCTTCCTCGAAGAACTTCCTAAAATGAAGCTTTGAAATGAACTTTATATAAAGCCTTCAAGACTAACAGGATTCTAAAACAACATTTGGTAATTTCTCGGTACGTAACAATAGGATGCATTTTTCTTGGAATTTATGAAAAGGCTTATGAGAAAGATGAAAGAAGGTATAATGTTGTTTTGCACTGAAAAATTACAGAAACAGTTTCTCTGAGCCCTTTTCATATCAATCTTCTTGAATTTATACAAGGTTTAAGAATGGCTGAATTCGATCATGTTTTACATTTATAGTTAAAAGGGAAATAGAATACAAAACACAAAATAGGTCCGAACTGAAGTCTGCGCCCCAGCAGCTCTGAGTCACCATCCAGCCTCATCCCCACTGTCAGGCGACAGCAGTCACTTCTGGGGCCAGAGACAAGGACCTGCGGCCTAGGGAGGTAAACCACCAGGAAGCCCCATAGCCCGAGGCTTTGTTCGTGGCACTCGCAGATTTTCATGCTGGGAAGAGCAGCTCCCGGGAAGCCCTCTCTTGGTCCTCTGCCTCATCCAGGAGAGACCCCAGCACCCGAGAAGGGACATGTGTTCAATGCCACACTGACTGATAACATATTAAACAAAGCCAAGCGTGGCTGTCAGTGCGGACTGGTACCTGAGCTTGACTTGCTCCGTTCCCGCTGCCGGTGCCCCCTCCGCTACCACCGCCGCCGCCGCCCTGTGTGTGCTGCTGGGACCCCGTCATCTCCGCCATCCTCCGCTCCATCTGCTCCAGGCGCTCTAGGATGGACATCCTGAACTGGTTATCTAGGGCAGAGCAAAGAAGAGTGAGGCTCATTCCGAAGAGGAGCCGTTAACATGTGGCCCATGTCGGCCTGCAGGACCGAAGACCGTCACCAACTTAACCAGACCACAGAGCTCTGTCCAGGCCGGGTTTCTCCAGCGCGGCGGCAAGGCAGACACCTCACAGGGGACCGTGGCCTCTGCCGCAGCCCCGAGTGCTCAGCTGCCCGCACACAGAAGTCCCGGTTTCGGGGTTCTAGCACCCATTTCTCTGTCAAATTCTCCAATGGGGCCCTGAAAGAGACTGCGGAGAGAGGCCGAGCGCGGACAAATGGAGCGAATGTAATTAAGTGAAATCAGTGGAAGAAAGTGACCACCGTGGGGAAGGAGATACAGACACATTTCTAAGGAAGGATCGGTTTGGCCAAACATTGGGGAAAATGGCTTTATTTTCTGATCCAGCTTCTGGCTTTTATAATTTATCTTGGGAATTGTATCACTCAGTGTCTGAGACACTTACACATGACGCGGTCCCATCATAGACGCACTGGGCACTTCGCCCACAGGTAAGAAAGACTCCAGGTCATTACTGTTGGAGCCAGGACTGTAGCTCACAGAGACGCCTGTGACTTTGTACGCTGCTGGGACCGGAACCTCTTTCTCTCCACATTCGTGAACGTGCACACACGTGTGGACACACATACTTATAAATATGACAAAGGTGGGCTACGTATACATGCAAAAAAGAAATCATCAGTACCTACACCTGCTGGGCATGTTTAAGGAGCACTGTGCCAGGCACCAAAGAGCGAGCCAGGCGGAGGGGCGCTTCCTGCTCTAGTGGGTGCAGCAAGGAGGCTACTGGCATGAGGAGGAGTGGGTGGGGGTGGAAGTGGCATCGCGTTTGACCAAAGGATGAGGAGGAGCCAGACCTGCCAAGAGCTGTGGTGAGGTGTCTGCAAATGCCAAGGCCCGAGGCCAGGCACCCGGGGAGCAGGAGCCGTGGGGCTGGGCCACAGCGGGCAGGAGGCGGGACGATGAAAGCGGACAGACGGGCACGGACTAGAGAGCACGCAGCCGAGGACCCTGGCTATGCCACGTGGTCGTTATGTGACTCCAACTAAAGCCGTGGCGCGCCAGTCTCCTTGGCCCTTAGATGTGGGTAGTCTCTCGGAGCGTGGTCGGGAGGGTGAAATGAACTAATTTGTGTCCGTGCTCAGAACATGGTAAGTTCCAGGCGAGGGTCGTAGCCATCATCATCTTCAGACAGATGAAGTAAACGTCCTTGGAAGCTGACCAACCAAACAGCTATGACAACGTATTTCTCCCTCAAACTGCTAATGGCAATACTATTTTCAAAGTACAGCCCTCTGAATCATGAAAAGGAATAGCCCGGAAAAGCCACATTTTATCAGCGTCCCTTGCCGTCCTGAACCTTGATCCTGACTCCAGGGAGCAAGGCTCACAGGCGCTACCGGAGCCGCCGCACAGGCAGGGTGGCGCTCAGAGGGCGCTCCCGCTACGCCGGCCGCTGCTGCGGCCGCTTTACAGACGCTGACTCATCCACGCGTCCCAGCAGTCCACGTGCGGCTGGTGCCGCTCTTACCCTCGCTTTGCAGAGGGAACGAGGCCGAGGACTGAGCCAACCTATCTGGCTCGAGGACCTGGAGCCACGCCACTCTGTGGTCGCAACAGGAAGGACAGTTATGGGAAGAGAAGAGGCACAAGAATTAGATCGTCTTAGCCCAGAGAACAGAACATTTTTCTTATAGCGAAAGACAGTCTGCACCTGTTTCCCAGGGAAACTTGCAGCACCGAATGTCCATTCAATTTCGCTTTGCCCAACCACAAAAGCAAGAGTAAGACCGCTCTGCAGGTGCCGTGACGCCCGGCCCCCGGTAGCTCTTTCCAGGAACAGCGCTAGACGAAAAATCTCCTCCTCTTGAAAGGTGAAAGATATGGTCTTTGTTCCAATTCCACACAGACAGACGTGACAAATATGCTGGAGACTCTGCTGCCTCACGTCTCTGCGGCACGGTCACCATGGGACGTAACCCTGGGTGAATATGCATGGGATGAACTGTACATGGCCAATGTCACACAGTCACTAACGGCAAACACAAAATGACTTCAGAGGTGGTACCGGAATCCTTGCTCTGTGCTCTTTCCATTAAAAAATGGAAAATTGGCAGAATGCAGGACACCTACGTTTGGAGTTACCTGAAGACTAAGAATTTTACCTTTTGGTTCAAGTTTGATTCCGAGTGCCACGGCAGTTAACCTTTGTGGCACCTGTAGCGACTGCCGTCCTCATGAACCTGCTCGTGCCAGCCAGCCAGCCGTCCCTGTCTGAACCGGCGCGCAGATGCTCCCGCATCCCACTGACACGGGCTGAGCCTCTGCTGCCATCTGTTTTTCCCTTCTGCAAGCCTACAGCTCTCGCATCTATTACATGAGTGTTCAGAACCCATTTCACTTGGCTCAGAGCAGGGTTTGCACTTGTTTGGAACTGGAGGTTGATATTAACATTCCACGTCACAAAAAGGGGCAGAAGGGTGCAGAGAGGGCTGCCCAGCTGTCGGCCCTGACGGAGCTCTGCAGGCATGCAGGCCAGGCCACTGCTCCCTGCTTGGGGGCGGGGGGAGGTGGCTTTGTTCTCGCTGGCGGTGCTGCAGTGCGCTGGTGTGTCTGTCCTCCACCCCCACCCCTTGCAGACACAGACAGACCCTCCCTGACATCACATAGCCAGGCTGCCCATGGCATCTCCACCCAGGGCACCCAAGAGTCATCACAACTCTGTGTCGCCACAGACGTTCCTGGCTTTGGTTCCCGGGCTGTGTGCTCGGCGCCATTCCCCCAGTTACCTACGCCCTGAGCTCTCTGACGGTATTAAGCTGCTCTGAGAAGCACTTCGTGAAGACACTAAAAGCAATTATTTGCCTCTTAACAAAATTATATCATGCATTACGGCATCTCTGATCCTCTCGGGTCCAAAGGGGAAAGGGAGTGGTGAGTAATACGAGAAACACTCTCCAGCAGGAAAGACCGAACAAGCTGGCGTCCCAGAGGCAGGTCTGCTGTGCTGTGCTGACCTGACGGGGAGGGATGGAGGCTGTGACCTGTCCCGCCTCCTCCGGGGCCGGCACAGGTAGCCCCTCCTGCCCCCCACCCGCCCCGGTCTCTAAGGCTTGCTCATGAAAACGACAGTTGTCATGCCTCTGTCCCTGGCAAGTCAAATGCAACAGCTTTATCCCTGTTGCAGTCTGACAGCTTTGTTATCGCCGTTAAACATTATTGTAAAATCCTGGCAAATTCGGAGCCATCTATCGCCTTAGGTGCACACTGTGTGTGATCAACGGGATAAAGGGAATGTGATTTCTTAGAAGACAATTCTTTCCTGCATATGTTATAGTGAAGAGAATACATTTAAAGATGCATTTATTCATTCACAGACGCCTGCTGAGCGCCTCCTGTGTACCAGGCCCGGGCGTCGGGGGGCGCTGCCTTGACATGAGAGACAATATTCCTTCTCTCGTTTGTCAGCCAGCAAATAACTTCTGTGGCCTGAATGAGCCTGGGTTTTTAAATTAATATGTTAGGGGAACAGAGAGAGAACAATGATCTAGGGAGCAGATACGTTTAGCTCACTTCTCACCCATGATGATTCAAACAAAGCCTGCGGTGGCTCAGCTTTGAGGGACTCCAAGCCCTGCATCCCAGGACAGGCAGTGAGCGAAGCAACTGAGCCCAGGCTGTGAGAACAGACGGAGCCGGAGTGGGCCGGCAGCGCGCGTCCTCTCGAGCACGCGGAGGTTCAGAGGGCCGCACACGCACGGCCACCCCTTCTGGCTCTAGCTGACGCTGGGGGCTGCTGGCTTTCAGTCCTTGTCCAGAAGTTCCGGCTGCGCCCATCTCTCGGAAAGGACGCGTCACTGATTGTACAGAAAGGCTCTCCCACTTCCATTTCCCAAGGGGCTGTTGCTGGAAGCCCCGGCCCCAATCTGCGCCCCCCACCCTGCGGCGGAGCGTCTGCACGTTCTGTCCCCAGCTGGTGCCACTGCAGGCGGCAGGCTGCCCGGATCGGGGCTGCGCTCCCCCTTGGTTCTCAGACTCCAGCAGGCACCGGAGTCACCCGAGGGCTTCCTGACAGACTGGTGGGCCCTATTCCCGAAGGCTTTTTGTTGTTAGTAGATCTGGGGAAGGCCCAGAGGGGGCCTGTCTAACAAGTTCTCAGGTGATGCTGAGGCTTTTGGTCTGGGGCCACGTTTCGGGAGCCACAGCCCTAAGACCCCAGGCTCCTTCCACACGAACGCAGCCTCTGCTCACCCAGGTGCTTGTGAAGGAAGGATCTGAGAACCACCTGTTGGGCCAGGAGCACAGGTTCCCCCTCTCTCCTGGCGGACCCAGGAGATGTCACCTCCTGAAACACGCCCGGACCTCCACACCCGCTCGGTCCTCAGTTCCTGGGCTGACGTGCTCTGCGCGTGCATGGCGAGGCTCCAGTGGGACGGCGCCTGAACACAGTCCTCCCGCCTGCACTGCTTCCTGCGCCTTCTCCGCCGTTCCCCGTCTGCCCTCTTCGCTGTCGCTCGTCTCAGCTGGCTACCTGGGAGGTCTTCTAGGTGTCTGTCTCTGCCTCCCGCTTTCCTCTAGAGCAGACGTTTTATGTGTATGGTTTCAGGGAATGAGGACTTTCAATGGTTGGCAGCTGTTCCTTCCCAAGGCCTATAGGATGCCTGTGCACACGCACTGGGACCCAGACAAAAAGTCAGCAATTCTGGTGGCTCTGCGGCAACAGTCTGGCTTGGGGTCCACTCCAAGTCTCTTCTTGGGCCCGTCCTACCTGCACCCCTTTCAGCAGAAGTAGCATTTGTAGACTGGGCAGTTTTGCTAGAGTGGAAAGGACACTGGAGGGGAGCTAAGAGCTCCGGGTTTAATCCTGTCACCGCATCACTTTGGAAAAACAATGTTCACTTTGCACTTCAATCTTCCCATCTGTAAAACGGGGTTAGTACCATCTCTTACTGTAGTTTATTGTGAGGATGAAATAAACTAACATGCGAAATCTTGTTAGTGGTTAGCCTCTCTTAAGCCTGAGCTATTGCATACCTATGGGCGCATTAAAAAAAAAGTTTAAAATTTTAAAAATAGTTTTATATTTACAAATGAGCTGCAGAAAGTAGAGCTCCTATATACCCTTCACCCAGTTTTCCCTCATGTTAACATCTTACATAACCATGGTACATTTGTCAAAACTCAGAAACCAACCTTGACATATCACTACTGTTAACTAAATTATAAACTTGAATTAGAATTAGAATTAATGTACTTGTTCTGCTCCAGGATCCAACCAAGGACACCGTGTTGTATTTAATTGTTACATTTCCTGTCTGCTCAGTGACGGCTTCTCACTAGTCCCTTATTTTTCATGACTTTAACAGTTTTGAAAAATACTGGTCAGGTACTTTGTGGGTGTCCCCAAATTTAAGTATGTCTGATGTTTCCTAGCGATTCGACTGGAGCCATGAGTTTTTAGGAAGAACAGTGTGGAGGTGACATGCCCTGCTCATGACATGTCGTCAGGGCTCTAGGACTGCGTGCTGCTGCTGACCTTGATCTTTGGTGAAGGCGGAGTCTGCCGGACTGCTCTGCGCAGTTACTGTTTTTCTCTTCCCACCCTCTGTTCTTCGGAGGTGAGTCGCTGAGTCCAGCCCGGACACAACTCCCAGAAGGGAGTTAAGCTCCCCACCTTCATGGAGGGCATAGCCACATAGATCACCCCGAGTTTTCCTACCAGGATGACTTGTCCTCTATTTACTTGGTCATTTATTCGTATCAGTATGAACTCGCGCATATTTGTTTTACATCTTGGGTCACAGTCTGACACTAAGTCATCTCCTCGCTCCAAGTCTTCCAGATTTGGTTGTTGGGAGCTCTTCCAGGCAGGCTCCTTCTCTTTGGAGCACTTCCTTACCTTCTGACATTAGGAGATGCTCCAGGTTCATCCCAGCCCTCCAATCAGTGATTTCTCTATGGAACCCTGGTTCCTTTTGTTGGAGAATGGCATTTAGAAACCAAGATTTGGGAGATGGATATGCTCACTGCTTCTAGGCACCCTCAGCGGACACGGCAGGGAAGAATATGTAAGTACAACAGCCCGCGCATGCACACGTGTCTATGATTATTTCTGTGTCTGTCTGTATACACATTAAAATAAATGCGAGTCTAACAGGGCACTGCAGTGTCCATCCTAGCCGTCCGGGAGGCATGTGCTCAAACCCCAGAACAGCTCTGAGTATTACAAAGATCAAGATGCAAAAACATTTCCAACCAATCACTGGCCCAAAACGCAATGAACGGTTAGTGGGGGCTTCACACCCCCTTTTCTTTGGCTGGGTTTGCCTTGTCCCATCCTCTCCTTCAGGGCTGTTATATAAACTGCGAGCTGACACGGAGCTGTCTGGGTCATCTGTTCATCTGTCTTTGACAGAGATTCCTACCCCTCAAAGTGACTCATCTTAAACGTCCCAAATTAATAATCACCTAAAATTTTTGAATCCCCAAGTAACCCCAGAATTTTAAAGGGAGAGAAAATTTCATGAAGTCAGACACCCCCAGTGTGTTCTAAGTTTGGAAAGTTTGGGGTTTGCTGCTGGAAATGTGGAGAATCCCAAGTACTTGGGCATCTGATGTCAGAAAATGTCTCCCTCAGGAAACCAAGCACCAGCCGGATCTCTCAGGCTCTTAGCACTCGGATGCGCCCGATGTTCCTCTGGATTATAAACAACTCACTTTAAATCTTAATTAATCTTAAACCTAATTAATTTTCATGGCCGTACTGAGCAATACAGCAGGAGGCAGCTTCTGACACTCTGTCAGAAAATCTTGCTTTAAAAAACATAAATCCCTCCCCTTTGACCTACAAAATAAAATTTAAACTGTTTTGTGTGGCACGGGATGCTCTTTCCAGCTGTCTCCAGCTCCTCATTAGGGGTTTTCTTATCACTCACTGTTCTCCAGGTCCACTGGGAATTTCACGTGCCACTGGGCCTTTGGTGACGCCAACTTTTCCCCATGTCCACCTGGTGAATCTCCTGTTCTTCAGAGTGTGGCTCAAACTCACCTAAGTCTCGTGATTTATAGCCGCTACTGAGCATCTACAGCAGGCCAAGCATTCTACAAGGGCTATTTCTACTCCTCAAAAATAACTCCGAAAGAAAGAGTTTCCTCTTCATTTTACAGGTGAGGAAACTGAGGCTTGGAAACCATATTACCTACCCAAGGTCACGCCGCCTGTGAGGATCTGGGCCGGGATCTGAACGCAGATGGACTCCAGACGGATGTCCAGTCCAGCGCTCGGCGAGTGTGTGTACTATCTGTTTCCCTACATGCGTCACTTCCACAGAGTGCACTTCCTGAGAGCAGGGACTCTTGTCTTGCGTCCCTGGCACCAGCTCTGGAGTGCGTGCTCAGTGAGTGGAAAGAAATATTTTCTAAGTCAAGCTTCTTCTGGAAGCCCACTCACCGATGAGGTCATCCAACCTCTGGGGCAAGGGCTCTGAGCGACCGCTGCTCTCCGCAGTGGCCTCCAGCGGGAGACACTCACTGGCAGTTTTATGGCTTGTCGCAGCGGGGAGAGAGAGTGGTCAAAATGGCCAAAGCCCACCGGAGTGGACTGGAAAGCATGTGAGAAGCTGGATCAGTTTACCTGGCTGGCCACCATTCCCCTGGGGTCCAGGTAAGGGAATTACGTAACCACCGTGCGGCGGCGCGAGGCTGGCAGGACAGCTGAGGAACATCGGACTCCCTCACAGACACAACCTGCAACTTCACAGCAAGGTCGCTTTTCCCTGCCCATGGAGCTGCACATCACACCTGCGGACCCCACCTTCTCGATGACCCCACCTTTCCCTGAAATGAACTAGTACCTGGAATACAGACGGCTGGCAGCACACCTTAAGGAGGCGCGCCTATAATTAGTTACGAGAGCGCTCAACAAGTCAGTCAGGTTAGGCTGCTGTATAAACAGGGCGTTTGTATTGCGGTGCACAAAACACACGTGTTCTTGAGCCGTCTCAGAGCGTGTGCGTGGACTGGGCGGCCTAAACACGGGCTCATGAACAGAATGTGCACACGCGAGGACTTGTAATGACAGCCGTTGGAGCTGGGCCGCCGCGGGCCTTGCAGCTAGAGCAGAAGAAAAAGTTCTGCCCTGGCAGGTAAATGAATGAAGGAGCAACCACCAAATACCATCTGCTATTTTAAAACGCGTTATTTGTAGCTCAAGTGCACATGTGCCCTCCTGTTGCTATTTGGCCCGGGAGTGAGAGGCCATCTCTCGTTCCATTTACAGCCCTTGGCTGCGCTGGCAGGAAGGGCTGATGAGACACAAGGAGGCAGGAGTTGAACTATTTCTGTAGAGAACTGTAATTGCTGCTTGGGAAGTCTCCTAAATTTTTTAGGAAGCTCGGAAAGACGGGGAAAATGAAGTCACTTAATTCCTTCCCAGAATAAACGGGGCCACCGGAGTGCATTAAGCCGCTCCTGCCCAGCAAGCCATTTAAGATGTCCAAGTGCAGAGGAACGGGTAAGGGCCAGACGGAGATAAGGCACAAGCTGTACCACTCTGATTTTCCAAAGCAATGGCTAAATTTAGCTTCAGGAAAAATGGCCATAGTCCGCTCCTTCAAAACTCCCAACTCTATGCACCAAACCACTAGAAATGGCAACCAGCCGTTCTTCTTAGACTTTCTTCATTTGCAGTGCTTTTGGATTCATATTTCTGCTCCTCAGTCTGTGTTTTGCACTGTTCACAAATGCTGAGTCTTAAGACACGTCGGGAAAAATCAGGATGCTGCTAAAATGACTCACGGGATCAGGAGAGCAAAAGTCACAAGGGCCGCGCAGCAGACCGACGATCACTGCTCAGACAGAGAGGCTCAGTACCGGGGGGTGTGAGGGCTGTGAGAGCAAAAATTGCAAACCTGTCCTGCAAGGACACGAAGGCTCGCTCAAGGAGCTCCACGGTAGCAGAACACGGCACTGAGCACGGGCGAGCCCCCCAAAGGATGCAGGCGCCGAGTGCACGGTCAGTGAAGCAGCCTCGGACGGGCACGCGCAGCAGTGAGCCCAGGACGTCAGGGCCTGACCGGGGTCCACACCTGCCGACACTGTCTGCAGAGGAGTGGAACTCCTCAAAAAGCAGTCAGCTGGGAGGGCCCTGACGCCGCCGCTCCCATACACAGTGACAGGAAGAAGCAGTATCGGCATGAATGGAGAAATCCTGGAGGAGGAGTGGTGACACAGATGACACTCGGGACAGCAAGTGAGCAAGAGGACAAGTGAGGTCTTCAAAAGTCCCGAAAGAGACTCAGGAATGACAGATAACTGATCTGACCTAGGCATGAAGACGTGACCGTGGAATGACATTTAAATGCACAAAGGAAAAATGGAAAAATACATTAACAATCCACCAGCAGGTGGGTCTGTGGGGTCAAGCTGTGACAAAAAAACAAACCACTCAACACCCTCCGGGAGGACCCATGGGGAACCAGGGCCAGACAGACTCATGCAAATGTCTCCCAAGTGCCCACTGCTCGGACGCGGCTGCTCAGCACATGGGCCATGGTTCTGGGTTGTCGCCGTGACCAAGACAGTTCAAGGTGGGACTGCCACACCAAGTTAGATGTGAATCTTCATTTTAAGAACCTCCATCTAGTAATACAAAGGTCACGGGACACCCTGAGAGCTCCCCGAGGCCAGTGGCTGAGTCCCTTCTGTCCCCACTACATTCCCAAGGCCTAACAGAACGCCTGGCACACAGTAGGCCCTCAATAAATATTTACTGAATAAGTGACTTCACTGCGTCTGGTCGAAATAGGAAATGTGAATTTCAAGAAGGGTGAGGGAAAGGATGCTGTGCAGAACAAAGTCTTTGTTTCCTTAGTCACTCCTGCGAGGGGCTTTTCACAGCCAAGTGACGCAAAGCAGAATTCTCGCCTCTCCCTCGCCCATGCCTCCCCGGGTCCTAGCGCAGGTCCCCGGGACCAGGTGTCCGAAGTCAAAGAAAACGTCTCACTGAGGCTGGCGTACAACTCCTTCACTTGGCGGTTTTCACCTTACAAGCATTCTATGTCAAGGTTAGGGCAGAGACAGTGGGAAAATTCAAGAAAAAAGAAAACTGCTGGGAAGATGTGTTACATGCTACCTAGGGAAAAAGATGTAAAAAGAGAGAGAGAGAGAGAAAGGAAAACACTGGCCACTTCTATAACTTAATCCTCTGAAGTTATACTAGATGTTATCTGCCCCGAGTTCCTGGTGGTTTTCGACGCCTGACTGCAAAACCCCCGTGTTCAGGACTCGAGCTGCGTCCCACTCTCGCTCCATTCGCCGCCCAGAGGCCGCGCCGGCAGCGCTGTGCAGTCAGAGCTGATGGCGGTGATGCCACCTGCACAGGCTTCCTGACTCTCTGGTGGACGTGAGAGAAAGTGAAATTCTAAGAGGTTTCAAAAATCAGTATTTTTTTAAAACGCTGGATTCTATGCAGAGAGCCTTCAGTTCCGGAACTCAACATTTATTAACTACAATAATATCTGTTCACAATGCTGTAAGATTTTGTAAAACTCTGGAATAAATAAATGTGAAGTCCTTTTCAAATTCATGGGCTAAAATGCAGTATTTTAAAAGAAACAGCTGTATTACTTTAAAATACTGGCCACATTATAAAGTAGGTCTTAATACCAAAAAATGATTTAAAAATACTGTTTCATAATTTAGTATAGGCCTCTCTGATAAGTGATAGAGAATAACCATTAAAAAAAAAAATCCAAGTTACACCTCTTGCAACATTTTGTTCAGGAATAAACTATTTCTCCGAGGGAAACACCAGAGTTTTATGAGGAAGTTTTTAACCACGTAGCGCCTTCTCGGTAATGTCGCGGTGCCTGTAGGGACCATTCTGTGTCCTGGCTCCCCAGGTCGCCGAGGGGCTTGTGGAGGGCTGTTCTGTGCCTGCAGGCCACTCCCCTCCACACGCGAGGTCTGGGAAGGGGACTTGCGTTCCACATCTCCCACTAGCACTCTACCCCCAGACCAGAGCAGCCTTCAACGCTGGTAAATTCCACATTGGTGAGGCCTGCCTGAATGGATGTATTTTTGAGGCCAGTACTCAAACATCCCTTGGATTAGGGGCAAAGCTAAAACATGCAACGGGGTTTTCCGCTAAACAGGGACGCCACTTGATTTCATCCGGTCGTGGGGTTGTCCTGTCTTACTAGCCTCATGGAGGTCCCCAAACTGGGCTTCTTTAATTATCCTACTCGGAGTGTGGTCGGCCTAAAGGTTCAGGGAGCAGTTAAATAATGGAACAAAAGGTCAATAGCCAACTCAAAGAACGGTGGGCGCTAAGCCCGGGAGTCCCGCCTGGCTAACCCCTAACGTACCCCGGGCCCCCTCGTCTCCCTGCTTCTTCCCCGCCTGGATACCCCGCCTGCCCTGACTCAATCCCCTCCCACCTTGTTATTGCCCCCCCTGCCTTCACCTGACTGGCAACAACCCTGGATCCAGGCATGTCTGCTCAAGGTGGCTGATAAAAAATACTCACGATTAACAAAACATTGGGTAAGAGCAAGATTTTGTGAGAAGACTACAATGAAGCTCAGGCAAAGCTGTTATACAGGAAACATGTACTAAATCCTCCAAAATGGTTAACTATTGAGTCCCAAATTTGGCTGGACTTAGCAGACAAAGCAAAAGGGGAAGCAATCAGTTTCAACATCAATGTCAGTTGCTCTGGATAGCACGTCTCTTCTTGGTGCTAAGATCTGAAATTTCTCTTACAAATCCTAGTAGGAGAGACACTATCACCCTGACTGGTGTGGCTCAGTGGGTTGGTATTGTCCTGCAAACTGAAAGGTCGCCCGTTTGATTCCCAGTCAGGGCACAGGCCTGGGTTGTGGGCCAGGTCTTCAGTAGGGGGCGCATGAGAGGCAACCGATAGATGTTTCTCTCTCTCTACCCCCTTTCCACTCTCTCTAAAAATAAGTAAATAAAATATTCTAAAAAAAGAAAGACATTGTGATGTCAGTTGTCTTCGCAATAAAAGCAATACTGGGTTTGAAATGACTATGTTTATTGGCATTTCGGTATTAATGACACCAAGACACTGCTTCATAAAAGTGATTTAACAAAGGTCCAGTGCGGTCTGCCTCACAGCTTTTTGATGATTTGGTGCAAGTTAAGGGTAAACTGAAGTATTCGGAGACATAAGTGCTGTTATTTACTGCTACCTCTTCCTTGAACAGTATCTTATGAACAGTATTTTAGATTTTTAAATCTAAAAATTGGTGAGTCAAATGTTTTACATTTCTTGAAAGAAAGGCTTTCTATATTTTGTGGGATTTTAGTTGTTATCATTAAGTAACTCACACTGAAAGTCACTGGCCCTTAACTTTTCAAAAGTCTCTTTACTTCAGGGAAATAACATTTTCTTCTTTCTTTGCTTATGAATAAATACATCTGGAGTTTAGCAATAAGCAGTGCCCTGCATAGGTAATTTCCATGATTTTTCGTGGAAAGAGGGTAGCTGCCGATTTTTTAGTTCATCTGTCAATAAACACAACAATCAAGTGACTCATTGGCCCTGTTTAGTGAGTTGGTCCCTTCGGTGTCTCCGGGCAACCCTGGATGACTGTCTCCCGAGGACTATCCCTGCGCTGACATAAAACAGACACATGGGAGAAATTTCAGAGAAACTGGGCTTGGACTTCCCCAGTGAGAAAAGGATCCATAGCAGTGACTCTTATCCTTCATGCTGCACATCCTTTCCCAGAAAAATACAGACGCATATAGGTCACATTCAATTTCCGGGGACTCCCAGACCTGTGGCGGCCCATGGGTTCCAGACTCCGGACCTCTTTGTGGGGACGTGCTACTGAACCATTTCCCAAGCTGTCGGCTAGGGGACGTTCCCCAAGAGGTGTTGTTCAGCAGAACTAAAACACAGTGCTGGGTCTGAGATGTTTTGGAAATAATAGGCTAAACATAACTAAATACATTTACACTTCTTTAACGTATGGCTTTTCTGAGCCTTAACATGTACGCTCATGTTTCCCAAACCTACCCAACGCGTTGTATGTGGGGGGAGTTTCTTATAAGCATTTCCTGAAACTACTGTGCTCCCACAGAAGAGTTCCAGAACCAAAACCAGTCCTAAAGGACACCTTGGTCCAGACAGTCTCTGAGGTTCGGGAATTCCTGGTGCACGCTCTTCTTCGTGGCAGGCTTGGGTACCACTCCAGCCCACCAAAGGCCCCCAAAAGTGATGTGCACTGATGGGGAGAATCATCCAGGGACCTGTATGGGGAGCTGCTGACCCTCCATCTCTTCCTACCACCTCCTCCCTTCCGTCTCAGCCTCCCCTCCTCTCCTGCTCGTGGTTCGGGCCCTCCCGCTTCAGATGGCCGCGGACACTCACAAGCATCCCTTGAACCAACGGTCTCCTCCCTTTCCACTGCTCTAGGGCTTCAGTCTATGTCCTCCACTCTCTTTACTCTGTTCCATTTGAGAATAAAAATAAAGCTATAATTACAATTGGCAATAAGAACGCTAGGGTTATCAAGAATCTTGAATTACTCCTCCAGGGTTTAGCCTATGAGGAGGTAGAGAGTCAGACTTTGAAATTTCAGAGAACCATTCGGAGTTCTACCCTACGAATTAAGAATCCTTACCAAGAAGTTTCCATTTACTGGTTATTTTACATATACACTTACTTTTATTCAAGCAACATCATTTAAGATGCAAATGTGAAGTTCGTTATTTTCTTTCTCTCATAACGCACTTGTTATATGTTCATATATTATGTAGGTTATGTGTTGTGCGAGATGTTTTATGGTTACCGGCGGTGCGTGCACACGCACACTGTTTTAGTTACTCCCCCCGCAAACACAGATTGCCCACTGGGGGTTTAAAAGGCGTTCGACCTCCAGGGGCCTGGGGTTTGCTGCGCTGTTTACCTGGGAACGACGGACTTACAAGCTTTTAGAATATCATTGGTTTTAGGCTAAGCACTTCCTACTTTTTACATTAGAGAAAACATTTTTCATGTACATACAAAAATGCCAGGGGCATTGATTCTGGCTAGAGCAGAATGAATGGCTTCTTTTGCTAGAGAAGACAAATGGCTATTTAAATAAATTCTCTGCTGATTAATCCAAACCACAGAGTACAACATGAAGGACTGGAACCATATTTTTGGAGACTGGTTCTATGAGCTGCTGGTGTCGTGGAAAGGCTCGCTGAAAGGGGACAGTTGTGGTGGCCCCTCACTAGGTGGGACCACAAAGGTAAAATCGTGGAGTCCTCGTGGTGCGTGCCTCTGCGGTCTGAGAGTGAAGGGTGGTTTCTTCAGGAAAGTGACCGTCAGGGTGAGGATGACAAGGTGCTAGTCCCTGCACAGTCCACCTGCCTAGCATCCCCGCCCCTTCCCTGGCCACGGGCCCTTGCGTCTCCTGTGGGAGCCACTGCTGCCCTGGGCTCCGTTCAGGTGGTGCTGGCCTCCACTCTTGGCGCCAGGCCTTGCTAATAGCAGCAGTGCCGCTCCCATTCAAGTGACGGACGCAGGAGTCCCGCCAGGCCAATAAGGACAGAGCAGTTCCTGGAACTACCGGGAAAGAAGTGCTGTTTTCCCAGAGATATTTGCTAAAAATGGCAAAATACAGGCCTGGAGCTTTGATTGGGCCATCGTGCTACCATTTTGGGAAATCCTGCCCAAGAATAAAATCAACATAAAGGAGAGGAGGGCCAGGCGAGAGGATGAGAGGTTCGTACTGACATCCCTTAAGCGTCTGGAACCCGTGGTGCCTGAAGACCACTTGACGACAACGCTCTGTAAGAGGCGATACATCCTCTTGCTCACATAGGTCCGTTTCAGTTCTGTCACAGCTAAATGAGGGGTCTAAGGTAAATCTATTCATTGAAATGTGGATCCTTTTGCTAAATAAACATTGGGAAAGTCCTGCTTCCCCTTACAAACTAAAGTATATTCAATATCATTAAATATACCTTAGTAGTAGTACACAAATACCACTCAATTTCTCTATAAAACACAGAATAAATTATGGTAGAAATAAACTACCCTGCTTATGGAAAACATTTTGATTACTCAAAGAAATCAGAAGAACAGGAGGGGTACTGAGCCCCGGCCTGGCTGGGGACCCTCTGCTGGGGAATTACATACGGATGGAAGTGTCTTCACTCACTCAGCCCTAGGTGACCGGCACAGACTCTCACGCGGACAGACGCCTCCCGCAGGGAAGACTCACAACAGAACGCTGAGGTTTAAAGAGCACTCGGGGATTCTCCGTCCCGGGGGCTGTCAGCAGCCTCTGACTGGGGCCCGCGGAAAGCAGGAAAGCCCCACGCACACTCACGTATATTGAGACCAAAACTTCCAAACTGACACTCACCCTTACGTGCGCAACGCACTTGGATTTTAAAAGCTGCTGAGGGCGCCACTACATTGACTTCCTCAGCCACTACCGGTCTGCCTGGAAAACAGGGCAGGTGCTGCGATTCAGAGACTAAGGCGATTTACCCGAGACGTCTCGTTTGGTTGGCGGTAGAGCTGAAACAAAAAAGCAGGCCCATCCTCCTGCACTGTGTCACGGCAGACTGCTGTTACACACACTCCCAGACCGCAAGCCTCTGGCCGACCCTAATGAGACGGCCGGAAAGACGGTGCAGGTGTCAGGCCAGCTACCTGCTTTCCACTGGAAAGGCCAGGACTTCCAGGGTGGCTTCCAGACCACTTCAGGGAAAACCCAAGTCCGTCGGGGACCTTGAGCTGACCTGAACGGGAGAGCCTGCGACGTTTGTGCCTAAATCACCAACACACAAGACTGAACAGCACGCGTGGAGGAGGGTCAGAGGCAGGTTAGTTTTTGGCTTGAAGAAACCCATTATGTTCTTCGTTCTTCTCGCTCTATCCAGGGAATAACACCACACACGCAACCTTTTTGTTGACTAACAAACAGTACTGAGGAAACCCCACCTCCCAGGTTTCATTATGCTGGGGCAGTAAGGAGGGTACAGCTGGGGTGCCACCCTGCGCAGCAAAGAGCTGCAAATCTAATGGCGGGGAGGGGGGTGAAGGCTTCATTGATGATGAAATAAGATTTGAGTTTGGCTCAGAGATTAAGGAGGTAAAATTTAGAAGGGAGTGTGGGGCACGGGTAAACAGACCACCCAGACTGCAACAGAGGGTCCCGCTGAGCAGTTGCTGGCGGACAGGGGAGGGCCGGCTAAGGGAGTGGGGTTAGATTCGGAGGGCGGTGTGAGTCAGGTAAAAGAAGAAAAGAGAAGAAAAAAAAAGGCTAACTGGTTAATTTGAGTATTTGCTAAATGTTAATTTAATGTGTTTGGAGAAACACAGTTTCATTATTGGATGTCTCTTTCCACAGTACAAAAATGTTATGTAAGTTTAGCATCAGCAGCTTAACTCCTAAAACATTTACCCTTGTTAAATTCCTTCCATATTTTACCTCTCTCGAATTAATATTTAATCATTAATTCCAATTTGCTTAACGTGTTGATCTCCCTATACATCTTATGTCTAAAGCTATTACCTACTTTTCGGCTAACACAATATAAAATTAAGCAACTTATAGGTACCATGATGTACTTTGGAAACTAAAATTTCAGTTAGTACGTGAGAGGCACTTCGCTAAAACGAAGCATCAAGCAAGACTGTACTGGCACTGTCTATTCCCTACTCCCCTTTAAAAAAAGCCGCCTGCAGTTCCACAGTTCCACGCTGTGGTTTTAACAGCCACGGGGCTATGCTGTGTAGGGGCGGAGAACAATTATTTCCTGAGGGTGAAGGAAACTCCTTGTCTGCCTGCTGTGTGTGCGCCCAGACCTAGGTACAGCAGAAAGGAGCAAAGAGCACTGGGTCCTCTGACTTCCGGGCAGGCCACTGGGGAAGGGGATAGCCCAGCACTGAGGATCTTCTCAGTCTCGAACTCTAATATCCTTCCGATGAGGTGACGACACCCATTTGTGTCACCATGCAGGCTCCTAAGCACTTCCTAAATGTTAAATGTGACTAATGTTAACATGTAGCTTTTAATGTGATTCAATGCAACTCATCAAGACTTCTCCTGTCACCACTTAAAATTAATTGCTGGCTGTCAGAATGTACCTGGAAGATAAGAAAATTCATTGCATGCAAGGTGTCAGGAAGACAAAATTAACCCTGCATCGCTCCTTCTACAATTGCAAGGAGGCCTGGAATGCAGCTTACAGCCTGCTGCTAGATAGCACAGAAGGGTTCATGGAATGAACGTTGTTTACTGAATTCATGAATGCCCCCACTTCCCTTTCCGGGACCCTCACTCTCCTCCTGCCTGATCCGTCATTTCCCCTCTTTCGATCTTGCCTCATTACGTAATATGTATTTCTGTCAGCTCCCTTAAATCAGTTTTAAAATAAAGGTTGAGGTGTACACGAATCAACTTGTATCACGTGTGGATGCTAAATGCTTTTTGGCGAAGGAACATATAAGAGCAATGAGCTCGCAGATACTGAGCTCACGGACTGCGACGGGACGCTATGGTTTAACAAAACAAAGACTTGGCACCACTCAGAGTCTGCTTTTGAAAAGATCAATGGAATACAAATATTAAATCACTTTAAGTCAGAGAGACCAAAGCCCTTGAAATGTGAGAAGACACGGCAGGTACACAATGGACACCTGGGAAAGGGGTGGGGTGATGTACTAAGAAAAAATAAAGAACTTCCAGAAACCACTGCATAGGCTAAAGAACTGTGCCACGTTGAACAAAAACGGTCTTTTGAAAAAAACATTTCTGGGTGCTGCCTAAAGTTGTGCCTTAAATACGTAAATGTATTAACACTTTTTCCTTAAATATTTAAAACAAGTCAGCCTACAAGCACAGTTCTGCAACTTCAGAAGTTCAGGACAGCGGTCATCAAAACGGCAGAAAAATTCTGAATGTCCCCAAAGGAAACTTTGCATGCCCAAAACTGTGCACTGTCAGTGCTGCCAGAGGCTGGGGACCTTGAGCTGTGCACTGGACTCTTAGCATCAAAAAGAGCTTCCCATCTTTCACTCGGGAAACTTTCAATGCCAACGAATTCCTTAACTTCACTGTCTTTCTCAGATGGAGTAAAAAATTCTTGGTTCCACCTGTTATCTGTGTTCTCTAGAACAGTCGTCACGACAGTACTGCGGCAGTGACTGCTGCTGTTACAGACAGGAAGGCCCAGCAGGGTCCCGAAGAGAAGACTGAAGAAAATAATATGTGTCTGTGTGTTTATCACAAAAACAGAAGAACTGATAAAAATCTTTAAATGATACAACACTATTAACTGTGGCATTAAATACTCTGCTCCCACTTAGATTATGGGGAACACAATGAATCAGGGAGGCCCCACCGAGGTCCCTTGGAATGCGTGGCAGTCCTCTGCGTGTTTTCGTGACCAAGCTCAAGTTGTTTGGGAAATGCATATCCTGTACGTAAATGCTATGTTCTAGAACATTAAATATTATTGCTTCCTAAATCAAATATAAAGAGAGACAAGCTTATTAGCTATCATCTAATTCTGGTCTTAAAATAATAAATATGTTCCTATAAACACGCACCATGCAAAGTGCTACCGCGTCGTGTATTTTTCTTTAGCAGGTCCCCAGGCAATAGTTTCCCTCTGTGACACAGGTTCTCTGAGCGGCAAGAGAAAAGAACAGCCAGACGTCTACCACATACGACAAAATTTGTTGGGAGCACACATTTGAAGTTTTGGGTTTTGGCCTCACTTGTGAAAAAACTGTAATGTGTTGAACCAACTACAAGAAGCTTTTCTGTGATTACCTGCAAGCCCTCTCACATTACCGTGTTTGCTTTACTAATCAGGGGCTCCAGGCCAACAGAAATCAACCAAACATAGGGGACAAAATACAAAAGTTTAAAACTGTCACATTCCCTGGTGAAGCAGTTGCTTAAGAAGATAATTTGCAAGAGTACTATAGTTTCAGAAATTTATTTTGCTCCCTACTTTGCAGAGGAATTTGTTCTGACGCCTGCAGAAATCTATGGAGATTAAAAAAGACTCACGCAGGGCTGGCTGCCTCTAACGCTGTGCAAGACCTAGGAAACCAAATCCCGAGGTCCTATAGATAAGAAGGCCACGCTAAGCGTCTGTTCCTGGCCGCCTGAGCTTGGCTGGTGGAAGCAAGGGTCGGGGCGCCTCTCCTGCCCCAGGTGTGCCGGTGAGCAAAGCTCTCAGGAAGTTCTTCCAAACCTCCAGTCTTTGAACTCAAACAACTTTCCCCGCGGGCCGAGTTCTACGCACGGATTAATAAAACGTTCATTCACTCCATTGGCCTGCTAGAAAGGCAGCCTCCAACCGCCGCGAACTGCACAGGCGCCCCGGCCCAGCGCCTCTCCTCCCGCGGAGGGGGCACCTGTCCCGGCCCTTCTCGCGTCTCCCCGCACCCCGCCAACGGAGCACCTGTTCCGGCCCTTCTCCCCGCGCCCCGCCGAGGGGGCACCTGTCCCCATCCCTCTCCCCTCCACGGGGGCACCTGTCCCCGCCCCTCTCCCTGCGCCCCGCAGCGGGAGGGAGTGCTCCATCCGAAAAGCCCGCCGCGCCGCGCCTCGCAGACAAAAACCAGCCGGCGGCCCACCGCCCCCAGCGGCCGCCGCGACGCGGCCACTCCCCGCAGGCGCGCCCGCCACCGTCATTCACCCCAACATTCCCACTGCCCCGCGCACACACACGCGTGTTCTCACACCCACGCCCGCCCTCGTAGAAACACGCGCGCGCTCTGCCTCGCTCCCTAAACCCGCGTGACCGCACACCCACTCCGCGCACTTCAACCGCAGACACGCGCGCCCCGTCAACACGCGCTGGCCCCCAGGTCCTCGCGCCTCAAAACGCACTCGGTACCTCGCTCTCCACCAGCACGCGCGCTCAGGCTCCCGCTGCTCCGCGAACACGCGTGGCCGCACACCCGCTCCTCAAACTCGCACGCCATCCGCACGCGCCCCACACACTCATCCCAACGCCCCTCCCTCACTCACGCTCTGTCAACACACGCCGGCCCCCACGCGCACTCACGCGTCAAAACACACTCCTCCCCCGCGTAAACAGGCGCGCCCCTCACATTCCGCACCCCCCTCCTCCACACACGCGCCTGTCCTCGCACCCACTTTTCACACCCGCCTCCCCACCACAAACACGCGCGCACCCCGCCGCGAGCACGCGTGCTCCCCACGCCCTGGCCGCGGCGCGCGCGCCCCCGGCCCCGCCCCCGCGCGCCCCGCGCGCCCCCGCCAGCCGCCGCCCTCGACCGTACGCCCCGGGCCGACTCTCCCCTCGGCCACACGCACACTCACTCGGACTCGGGGAGCACAGCCACCGCTCCGTCACGCCGGCGCCGAGTCGCCTCGGTCTTCCTCCTCCTCTAGCGCGGCCCCGCCCGGCCCGGCCTCGACAACCCAGCCCGGCCCGACCCGCTGAGCTTCACACACCGCAGCTGGAACGACTCGGGCTCCGGGTACCGCTGTCTCCCCGCCACAGCCCGAGTGCGCCGCCCGAGCCAATGGCGGGGCGCGGCGGTGAGCTCACCGGCCTCGGCCCCGCCCGTGGGCCAATCCGAGGGCGCGACGTCACCTGGAGCTGGGCAGAGGCAGGTGTGGGGCGCGGAGCCGCTCGGCGCGGGGACTGCGCCGGAACTGCGCCCGAGCCGCGCGGCGCCGCGCTGGACGGCGGCGGGCCCGGCCCGGAGGGTGCTGGAGGAGCGCGGCCCCGCGGCCCCCGGGCCCCGAGGCGAGGTCCCAGCGGGCCACGGCCCCTCCCAACGGCGCCGCCTCGGTCCCCGCCCAGATTCCGAGAGGCCCGCCAGGGGTCGTCCACGGTCCGCTCGAGGGCAGGGACGGTTCCGAGCTCGACGGCAGCACCTGGGCCCAGGGCCCCAGGAGGCCTCCCTGGGGCTCCGAGCCTTGCGGCGGGGTGCAGGGGCTGCGTGTTCCGGGCCCGCGGAGCCGCTCGGCGCCCAGCCCGAGGGCTCCTGGCCCCGCGGCGCCGTCGGGTCTGCGTGGGCGCTCCGGGGCCCCCGCGTACCCGGGCTCGGGCTTCCGGTGCGGCCCTGGCGCACCCTGCGGCGGTGGCGTCTGCAATGCAGCCGCGGGAGGAGCCGGCACTGCGCCGCGCTGAGCCGCGAGCGGGGGAGCGATGAAAGCTGGGCGGGAAGGAGGGGCGCAGGGTGCGGCGAGCAGGCCGACGGCGCAGGAGCCGGGCAGCGCTCAGGAGATCGCGAGAGCACTGGGCGGGTCCCGGGTCCCGGGTCCCGAGTGCGAAGGGGCCCCGGGCGTCGGACAGGGTGGGGCCAAGGATGCCTGGGCAGTGACGGAGAATAGCGGCTCCCCTGGGAGGTTCCCGAGCTCCTAAGCTGGAGTTCCAGGGCCTCCGCCCACTCCTTGGGTTTAACCCTGGTGTCCAAAAGTTCTGGCTTCGGCTTTCTCACTTGGTTAGTTCTGCATAATAGCTTCCCGCATCTCTGCCGCCCCTGGCTTCCCGCCTCAAGTCCAAGTCGCACCCCTCCATTAAGGCTCACCATCTCGCAGCAGCCTTTTCGGGCATCCCAATGAGACCCCCTCACCCCTTCTGTTTTCCGTATAAAATTTATAGTCGTGCTGTTATTCAATTGCCCGCACTCCCTACCCTGCTGGCTCTGCACGGAGACGGCTCTTGACCCACACAGACTTGTGATGAAGCTATTTTTTTTCCTTCATATTGTCAGTTATCTTTAAAATTGATTATGTCTCCTTTCTGCCATCTAGGTTAAAAAATTCTCAAAAGATGGGGCGGAGTCTCTTTTTTCTTTTTCTTTTGACCCTAGCCAATAGCCCACAAAAACCACCACAGAATTTTGCACAGCCTCGAAGCCTGTGCAACCAAAAATGAATCGTTGGGTGCCAAGCCAGACACTCCAGGCGAGGCTGGGTCCTAGCCTGTGCCACATCTTTGAGCCAGGAAAGCAAGCAGGCCCTGCGAGGTCTCACTGTTGGGGGCTGACCACCAATTCTAAACCTCAGACAGTCCCTCACCGGCCCCGGTGAAGTCAGAACACCCCAAGATACTCGCAGCCCTGCTCCAACGAGTCCTCATATTCCTGTGCCTATCTGCCTCTACTCCACTCTCATGGCAATGGACCTCGGCACGCCCCAGCTCTGCTCATGGCACCCTCTCCCCTTTCTCTGCTAGGAGCACTCCTTTCCATTCACTAAGGCCTGGCTCCAAAGCACCATGCCCTACCCCATAGCTTTTCTTGATGCTCTTAGGAGAACTGCCCTGGGAGCATTGTTTTAAAAAAGGCATTCATGTTACAGCACACAGTAAGTAGGTTCTGTTTGTTTCTGAGGCAGCAATGCAAGTGTTGTAGTCAATGACAAGGGCTTTGGGCACAGGACACCTAGATTCAAAGTTAGATTCTCCCACTTGCCAGCTGTGCCCCACTTGCCATGCCTTCATGTCTGTGTGTGAGAATTAGTCAGTACGTAGACGCAAGGTCCCTGGCCCCTAAACTAGCTCTTGTTGCTCTCGGAAGCCAGGGCATTTTGGGGAGGTGGCAGTGACTGGAAAGCGGGGGGCTGCTGGCCTGTGTTCTGGTTTTGCCCTGGGCACTGGTTTTAGTCAGTGACAAGTCAATGTCGTTTGTGATCTCAGTTTCACATACTTATGAATTGGGCAATTTTCCATATGTATGTTGTATACCGATGTTAATAAAAGATGTTTTAAAAAGTTAGTTGTGACTAGCTAAAACTGAAACAGCTCCAGCCCCCTTGAGAAGAGGAATGAAGTCTCACTGTACCCCGGCACCTTGCACGATGCCAGCTGCTGCACGGACTCAGCTAACAGTTGGTGAGTTCCTCTGAACGGACTGCAAGCCACAGAGACCAGCTGCGGGGGGTTGGATGATGAGGAGCAGCCGGACCCCCGCTGAAGCTGAGGAGCCCCTGCAGACTTTTGTATCTTTCAGGTGGGGAGGATGTTGTTCTTAGGTTTGTTGGGCACGGGCTCCACCCTGGATTCAGACCTGAGCATCCCCGCTGCCCAAGAAGGGGCCTTAGGGGAACCCATGACCCTTCACCTTTCCTCCAGCAGCCCCATGCCCACCTGGCGTGTGAGAAAGGTTGGGTCATGGATGCTTCAGCCCATTGGTTTTGCTCGGTGGCCTGGCTGCTTTCAGGCAGCCCGAGGCAGTGGTTCTGCAGGAGGAACGTCCCCTTACAGTTGCTTCGGTGGGCTGTTCCCCTGCTGGAAGATCTGACACTCTGATCCCCCACTGCACCCCTTCGGTCCACACATACAAAGCCAGGCGGAGCTGGGTGGGGTGAGCCGGGTGGCTCTGAAGCCGGCTCAGAGCTCTGAGAGCATGCTAGACCCAAGCACCAGCAGCTAGTCTTTCCTCGTGGGCATTCATGTTCCTCGTTTCAGGTTAGGAAATGACAGGGTAAGGCATGCACATGCTTCAAGCAAATTATTACACTAGAGTTCAGGGGGCTTTGAGTGTACCTGGGTCATTTTTTAAAATAGAGAAAAAGGAAGTTTGCTCAGTGATGGGTCCACTTGGAAGCACCCAGACTATGTGCAAGTTTTGCCCCTTAAGGCAGACACGGTGAGTCCTTATTCCAGCCCTAACGTCTGCTGAGGGTCTCGTGAAGAAACGAGGGGGCGGTGGGTGCTACTGCAGGTGAAGAAGGGAAGCCCAGTGTGCCGGACGCTCGCCGTCCACCTGCTGTTATGCTAGACGCGCCTCCACTGCTGCCGTTTCGCCTCTAAGCTGCATGTCGTGTAGAGGGAGAAACGAAGAATTTACAGTCCCAAACCCGCGCTCATTCCACCCTACTAGGACGGTTCTCCGAGTACCCAAGAACTCTTGGGTCATTTAGATACCATTTGTTGAAGAAGGCAGTCTGAAAATTCCCAAGAACCAGTGACCTGCCCACCACATTCCCCAGCACCCGCAGCCGGGAAAGCTCATTTGCAGACAGAAGCAGCCTCTGCCAGGTCAGGCCCCTGCGTGACTGGGACGGGCGGAGCCCTCCCGACCAGCTGCCATTGGACTTGGAGCATGACTGAGAGGTCGACCACGGAGACTGAGTCGCACCATAACCTTGCCTCCCCTCTCATGAGAAGTCAAATATGTTTCTGCGTTATGTCAACTTCTAATAAAAAATCAAACAGGACTCCTCTCAAATGAAGTAACAATTTAAAAATAAGTGTAAGATGCATATTCAGTGTATCTTTAAGGCACTAAAATTTTTTAGAAAATGTTTTTTAAAACTACAGGTAAGGGTGACAAAGCAGTTCAATGGAAAAAGAAGAGTCTTTTCAACCAGTAGTGCTGGGGCAACTGGCTATTCCCAAGCGAAAGAATGAAGTCAGGTGTCCTACCTCACATCACACATAAAGTTAATTCAAAACAGATCAAAGACATAAATGTACGGGCTACAACTAAAAACCTGTTAGAAAACATAGAGGTAAAGCTTCCTGTCCTTGGATTTGACCATTGTTTCTTAACTAAGACATCAAAAGCATAAGCAACCAAGGAAGAAAATAGATAAATTGGACTTCATCAAAATGAAGAACCTCTGTGCTCAGAGGACACCACCAGAAAAGTGAAAAATTCAACTCATTAATGGGAGAACATATTTGCAAATCATATCTGATAAGGGACTGGTGTCTAGAATATAAAAAGAATTCTACAGCTCAAAAATGAAAAGGCAAATAACCCAGTTCAAAAAAATGGACAAAGGATCAGAACAGACATTTCTCCAAGCAAAATACACAAATAGTCAACACGCTCATGAGAAGACGCTCAATGTCATTAGTCAATGGGGAACTGCAAACCAAAACCCCTGCGAGACACTACTTCCTGCCCCCTAGGATGGCGGGAATCGGGAAGACAGATAATGAGTGTTGGTGAGGAGATGGAGGGATTGAAACCTCACAGCCCGCTGGTGGGAATGCCGAATGGAGCAGCTGTCTTGGACAACAGTCTAAAGGTTCCTCTAAAGGCTAATTAATCGCAGTCACCATAAGCCCCCACAGTCCCACTGCTAGGTGTGTGCCTGACAGAAATGAAAACATATGGCCACACACATGGGCATTTATTTGGCAATAAAATGGAAAACATTGATAGAGCTACAACATGGATGAGCCTGGAGGATGTTATGCTGTGAAAGAAGCCAGACAGAAAAGACCACATATCGTGTGATTCCATTTATGTGAAATGTTCAGAACAGGCAACTGTGTAGAGATTGAAAGTAGATTAGCACTGGGCGTGAGGAGAGGACTGGGGGGATGGGGCGTGACTGTTAATAAGTATAGATTTTTTTGGGGGGGGATAAAATGTTTTAAAACTAGATTGTGGTGATGAGTGTGCAACCCTGTGAATATACTAAAAAACTGAATTGCACGCTTTCAATAGGTGAATTGTATGGAATGTTCATTATATCTCAAGATTGTTCAAGTCGGTATACGTCAACACACACACTAAGAAGAAGAGAAAAAGAATGAAGCATAAAAAGAATCACTGGATTAACTTTAGAAAGAGGACTGAGCAATAGGAAAAAGAGGGTCTGGGTCAGGAGGCCTGGTGACCCTTGTTCACCGTGCCCCTGTGTCCTATCCTATATGAGAGGCAATGGCCGGTGGGGAACCCGGGCAGACAGCCCTGCTCATTGAGGAGACAAGACAGACCCAGGGGAGGCCTGAGTCACGTGATGGTGGCCCCCAGGGCAGAAGGAGGTCAGAAGAGGGGTCGTCGCTAAGTCTGAAAGGCGGTGAGGAGCCGGGGGTAGTCCCCCTTGGCAGCTGAGGCCCGAGCCCCAGGTTGCCGCGGAGAGCTCCCCGCAGCGGCGGGTGGGTTCGGGGTGGAGGCGATCTTTGCAGAAAGCCTGAGACACCTCCAGCTGAGCTGCAAATGTCCCTGTCCAGGCCCCCGGGCCTTCCTTCCGTCTGGGGGAGGAGCTGAGGGTACGGGAAAGGGGCCAGGCCTGGGTTCAGCAGCGTGGGCTCCCGTCCCAGCTCCACCACCTGTGTGGCGGGCTCCTTTCTCTTCCTGTGCCTCAGTTTCCTCCTCTGCAGATGAGGTCTGAGGCCCTGGTGCACGCCTAGCATGACCTGACCCAGGAAGCGCCTTGTGCTTCGCTGTGGGGACTCTGAATTTGAAAGGACCAGTCCTGTGAATGTGGCTGCACGTGTGAGACAAGGCAAGACCCGCGGACGAACAGCCCCGCCAACCTGCAGCACCACGGGAACAAGTATGCACTTGCTGTTTTGAGCCACTGAGCTCTTGGGGCTGTTTGTTACGTAGGGGCTGGTGGCGGAGTGGGCCGCAGAAAGAAAAGGTGTTTGCTACCAGGGCAAAGAGACCCCCGTGTTTGGCGCTATCTTGGGAGAAAGCGCTCGGCTTTCATCTGCGGGGAGGAAGCCATGCATTCGCCACCAGCTGAGAACCTGGGGATCTCTCCAAGGGACATAACGCAGAAGGACACTGCAAAGAAGCTGGGTGAAAACACCTTCAGCTCATTCTCCCCTGGGGCTCACACAGGCCCAGCCATTCCCTCCCTGCCGCCTGTACCGGACGCAGGCGTGATGATAAAATACATGCTCGTCCCTGGATCAGGGAGGGGCACCCAGAGACGCACGCTGCTCGAAGGGGCAGCAGTGTCAGAAGGCACGTGGTCCAAAATGCACCCAGGAAATCGTGACCCATGGTGACTAGGCACCCAATGGGCTTCAGCATGCGACTGCTCTGAGTCTGAACCCCTAGCTGTGTGGCACAGGACAAGTCCCCTGACCCTCTGAGATTCAGGTTCCCTGTAAGTAAAATGGGGATGGAAAGGTCTCATGGAAACACGGAGAAGATGAAATTGGCGTCTCAGTGGCCGTGCCACTGAGTCATCGTAAGGACTCAGCAAGCTGCCTGTGAATCCCAGAGCCCAGCACCCAGAAGGCGCATGCGCCTCACCTTAGCTAAGCAATGGGGTGAGGCAGCTTCGCCTGCGCTTTGGCCAAGGTGGTCGGCAAAACTCCAGCGGAAGCCCCTGGTCTGAGGGTCTGAGTCACAGGCTCCCCCCTCCCCACAGAGTCTCAGAGGGCAGGTCCGGGGCCTTGGAAAAGCCCTGTCACAGTGACAAATCCCCTTCAGGCAAGACTTCTCATGTTTCGGAGAAAACCTCTGGGATCGGCTAAATTGTGTCCTTCCGAAATTCTCTTGTTGGAGCCCTGACTCCCAGCACCGTGGCATGTGTTTGGAGATAGGGCTTTGGAAAGGGGCGATTAAGTTAACGCGAGGCTGGTAAGGTGGGTCCTAACCCAGTCTGACTGGTGTCTTCATAAGAGGAAATTTGGACACACAAAGAGACACCAGGGCTCTGTGTACATACAAGAAAAATCATGTGAGGACACAGCAGGAAGGCTGGCCGTCTGCAAGCCCAGAAGAGCGCCCTCCGGAGAAACCAACCCTGTCAACACCTGGATCCCAAGCTCCCAGCCTCTAGACCTGTCTGAGCTGCCTGGTCTGCGGCATTTTGTTATGGGCACCTGAACTGAAACAAACACCTTCTTCTCAGCATGGCTCCCCCACTTTCACGCATCTCTGCCTGGCTGGGGGCTCGCAGACCCTCATGTGCAGAACTCATGGTCTCTATGGCCCCAGTTCAAGGCCACTCCTGCCAAGCCAGGGCCCAACCCTTCCTCCCCTGCCCCTGCACCCCGGATCCTTCTGGAGAGGAGCCCAGAAAGCTCCTGTGTTGGGTCTGAGAGAGCATCACAGGGCCCACTGTGTTGCTGTTGGCCTCTCCCCGAGGCAGGAAACCCAGGCGGCCTTCGGAGAGGCTGCTGTGGGCACTGCAGGCCAATGCAGTCATGCCTGGGAATGGGTGTGTCGGCCTGAAAAGTACCCTCCAAAGGCACTTATTGAAACTGCCCAAGCTCTGCTGTCCTATGAAGTCAATACCATTTTTCTAACGTGGGAATCTGGTTGAAGATAAACAGGTGTATGTATTGTCTTGTAGGTAACAACAGAGTCAAATAACCCAATATTTATGCTGAAAACCATTTAGAAGTCACCAAACTGGCAGCTGCTGCCACCAAAGCCAGAAGCTTGTGCGCCAGTGACAAGAGCTGGTAGGTGCCGCTTTTAGGGAAGCAACTAGCTGGGACCTAGGAATGATAATGGCTGAGGTCACAGGGGAGGAGCTATGGTATCATATCAAATCGTGTTCCAAGCTTCTGGAAAAAAAAAAAGCGATCGAAAGGGAAGGTGTGATTTGAGGCACGTGGGTGAACTGCAACCGTCTTGTGCACCTGGGGAGGCTGAGCTGACATACTTAGCTCCGGGGAAGTCTTAGATGCCTGGGTGCTAAATGCCATGGAGCACGACAAAAAAGTGGCCAGTGAGGAGCACCGCTGTGCTACGCACACATGTGTACACCACCCCCAGCAGGTACCTATTTGACACCCTGGTCACGTTCTTCCGTGGGCCCTCATGGTGCAGCCAAGACCCCATACAGGACGGTAGCTCACTGGCTCTAGGACCAATGGAGCTGAGGGACCTGAGAAAACCCTTCCACTTCAAAGAGGCCGTCCCCTGGGATGCTGTCACAAGACACGCACGCAGCCCTGCCCCACTACCTGACCCTCCAGGCTTTAACTCGCTTTCAAATAACTTTGAATAATGCCAGGGCTTCCCACCAACTACCCAATGGGCACCCACTCCCTTTCTCCCTGGGAGACAGCCCTCAGGGGAGGGATGAGGGCTGCGGCGCCATCAGGGAACCTGCAGGGTCAGACTTCCTGCTGCTCCGTGGCTCTCTGCTCAGAGCTCCTTCTCTCCTGCTGCTTTTCAAGGGCTGCCGGGAGGAAAGGCTTGTCATAAATGCATCAGCCATTTCGAGTGTGTGAGCTTCGGATGCCTCAGGCCCCCTCCTGGGTCTGCAGGTCTCTGGGCTCGCTCCACAGCACCCCTGCGCGGGCCCCGCTCGGCTGGAGCCCCACGCTGCACCTTCCTTCCGTTGGCTGTAGCTGTCCCTGGGCGGCCGGGCCAGGCCTTCTGCTGTCAGAATAAACTTCATCAGGCTTATAAAATGAAAGCATAGATGTGGCTTTCATGCCCTAAGAATCACGCTGAATTAATTGCTGGCATCGCAGAAGATGGCCGAGTGCTGCATCCACGTCTTCCCTTTGTCCTGAAGGTGAATTATTGAGCAGAAATGCTCTTTGCCCAGGTCCCCACCCTGGCGCTGAGATCCTCATGGGCACCCAGCTGGTTGCCGTTTGCAAGGTCGGCTCAGCCCATGGGTGCTGGGGGACGGAATGCGGGCATTGTTGGGAGAGGGGGGCACTGCTTCTGGGGCTTCCTCCAGGCTCCCAGCCCCCAGCACCGGAGAGGGGGGTGGGGTGGGGCAGAGGGTGGAGGGAGGAGAGGCCAGCCAAGTGGAGCCTCGGGGAGAACCCTTCAATGAGGAAGGAGCACTGCCACTGCCGGCCCGGGGCACCTAGGCAGGGCGGAGGCAGCGTGGAGGCAGGCGGCAGGCTCGTTTACAAAGCGCCGCGGTCTGGGGCGCAGGTGCGTGATTTAATGAGGTGATTGAAGTCATATGTTAGGATAATAACCTTAGCCATCAAAGGCGCCGAGAGTTCTCATTTAATTTCAAATTTAGGTGGACTGATCTGTAATCCAGTTAATTTCACATCTCTGCCCAGGAAATCTTGAACTTTGCACAATATTCTCTGCAGAAGACAAAATATTCACTCAAATCATTTTCCATTATAAAATATGTTTTCTGGCCTAAAAGCACTGCGCAGGATTACACGAGGTCTGTGTAGGGACCACACTTTGCAAATAACAGCAACAACAACAAAACACGTTTTCTCTCTCAAAAAGGACAGCAAAAGAAACTTGTCCTACCGGGGTGAAGGGTAGCGGAGGCAGGTCGGGGCGGAGAAGGGGAGGCGCCGTCTAACCCTGCCCAGGAGGTCTGGCCTGTGTCCTTGCCTCTGGGGAGGGGATTTCTAACCCATAGAATGTCATGCCTCGTGAGAGTGACTCTTTTATTTTTTATTTTTATTTTTGCCTGGGGGCCTTGGGTCACTGGGTAGTCTAACCATATGATTTAAGCAAGGGGCTAGCCACATGGGATCGTTTTGTGGGGGGTGGCGCTGGCCATGCCTGAGGGACCACCGACATGCCTATGGAGTCCCATAAAGACTCTGGACACCGAGGCTGGCCGCACCCCACAAGTATCACCACACATCGAGGCTGGGGGGCAGGGGGTGGTGCTGCCCACGGCTCCACGGGGAGGAGACAAAGGGGGCTGGCTCCGTCCTGGGCACCTCTCCCCTTGGCGGCTCCACTCGGTGTCATTTCCGTGGAATAAACCCCATCTGTGAGCGTCACAGGGCGCCTATGGGTGCTCTCAGGGAGCTGCCGAGCCTGAGCGTGGGTGGTACTCCCTCTTGCTTCACGGCCAGCCAACTCTCGCACGTTCTCTCTGCGGGTGAGGACACCTCTACGGACCACCAGTCCAGTGTTCACACAGAATCAGCCCCCGCAAGGGTGCTCTCTTCCTGACGCGGGCACGGAGTGGCTCCACCTGTCCCTCTCGTGTGTTCCCCAGGGCGCAGAACCGGTCCCTGCGGAGCGCTCATGGCACCACACGTGTGGTCCGGTTTGCCTTGCGTCCTGCACCGTGGGCTCCCAGAGGCAGGGCGTGCCCAGGAGATGCATAAGCCCCAGGCCCAGCAGGGTGACCCTCAGGTAGCTGTGCTCAGGTAGCTGACCACCGGGCCACTTTCTACCAAGGCTCTTTCTTCCATCATGGCCTATGACCCCTCTGGGAGGTGAGGTGCCTGCCTAAGAATGACAACCTAAGGTCACAGGTGCCAGAGGAGATGGGTGAGCCCTCAGCAGGGCTATTAATGTGAAGCGCTTGGCGTGTGGCCTGGCTGCTAAGGTTGCCACTGTTGCACTCGCGGGTTTGGGGGCAGTGGGGTTCTGGGGCGGTGGGAGAGGAGAGGCAGGTGTGCCTGGTTCCCAACTCTGCTACCCCCCGTTCATTCATTCCTTCCGCATTCATTCTTTGGGCTAAGGTAAGAATGGCTCAAATGATGAAGGAGTCAGGGAGTCAGATGAGGCCCTCCTCCAAGCCCCAGGACTGTGACATACCACGTGGTGACCTGCCAAGGACCTGGCCAAGAAGTCCCCTCTTTCCTGAGATCAAGGGGGTAGATAGGTCCGAGCACCTCGGGAAAGAGATTTGTTTTTCCCCTCCTATTCCAACTCCGGTGGGTTGAGGGGAGAATTCTCTGTTCTCAGCACGTGGCCCCTTAAAAGCAATGAGGGCAACCGGCCCTGGGCATGTTTAATAAAGGCGCTTAGGGTCCGGCTCCTGCATTCTTGTCTTGCGTCATTTGCCTGAAGTGGGTGCCGGTCAGGTTTGGACACCCTCCCCAGCCTGGTTCTGACATCAGGGATGCTGTAGCCTTTTAAAGCCGGGGTCAGTTAGCAGTGAGAACAGTGGTCACAAAGACACCACTGGCTGTCCGGCTGTCCATCCATCCACCTGTCCGTCCATCCCTCTATCCCTTGAAGAAATATTTACTGAGCACCTATTGTGTTCCTGGACTCTTGGGACTTGATGATAATTAAGACTAAAGTCCTTGGCCTCAGGACTCAGCATATTCTCACCTTTGTCAGTTTCATCTACACCTCTTGACCCCTTTCATCCAATGCCACTTCCCTGCAGGCGCATCGCAGACTTCTCTTTCCTGTCCACATACTTCTCCGCGCCCCGGAGCCTACATCCATGCACCTGCTATTGGCTTTTCACATGGGGGTCCCAAAAGTCCTTCAGACTCCACCCAACCTGTGACTGGTTCTCCCCAGAATGAGTGACCTGGAGCCCTCCATATCTAACCCCTCTACAAGCCTACTGACGCCACCTCCTTGATGTCTCTTAACCATCCCCTTCTCTCCAGAACCTCCAAGTCCAAGATCATCTGGAGGGTTAACTGGTCTACCCTCACCTGCTCACCTGCCCTCACGCCTTCCATCCACTCTCCACATAGCAGCCAAGAGCACTTCTCAAAAGGCCAACCCAGCCACGTCACCACCTCTCAGACCCTCAGTGCCTTCCCTCTCCTTGGGGATAAAGCCTGGCCCACAGGGCCCTGCACCTGAGTGCCCGCCCTGCCCAGCTGGTCTGCCCCTCGCCTCCCTCTCTGCCCCCCTCGGCCTTCACGGGTTCCCTGTGCCTGCAGTTCCCCCACCTGCAATACTGGCCTCCTCTCTCCTGGAGTTAACTTGGCTCCTCCTTCAGATCTCAGCTTAAGGGTCACTTCCTCCAGACACTCTCCCTGAAGGGCTGCCCCTCCCCCATGTTGGTACAAGCTCCCCAAATGCTTCTTTGTGCAAAGGCTGGGCGGTCAGGTCTGGTTTTCCCCCCACTGGATGAGCATGAGAACCTCATCTGTTTTTATTCATTTCTTTTCATTCCAGCACCGGACCCAACGCCTGGTACCTAGTGGGGTCTCCGTTAACACTCAGTGAATAAATGGTTACAAAGAGAAAATTGCGAATGTAGGGATTTACAAAGTGGCTGCAGAAGCCAAGTTAAAAAAAAAAGGGCACCCTGCACTTGGCGGCGTGGGATGGGGTGGGACATCAGCTTCTGCAGTAGAGGCCTTAGGGTAGGAATTTTTAACAGAGCAGTTCTCCAAACCCATCCCAGGGAAAAGACCTAAGGGGCCAGAGGGAACAGCACGTGCGAGGGCTCAGAGATAAGAAGCAACATGGTGCAACTGGGGAGACCTGAGTACTTTAGTAGAGTGGAGGGCAGAGCACTATGCTGGGGGTAACGAGAGCTGAGGATGAGCTGAGACAGGCGGCCGTCAGCTTACCAAGGTCTTGTACTCCACGCCGGGGAGTTAGAGTGCATCCTGGCCTTCCCAAGGAGCAGATGGCCATTCCCCTTCCAACGGCGCTGGGTGCTCCTCTCTGACAGATCTTACTACAGTGGGCTGCAGGGGCCGGTGCCCTTGCCCTCTCTCCCAATGGACGGCACTGCACACAGTGCCTGGCACACACAGTGCCCCGGCAACCCTTTCTGAACGCACCAGTGATACGTAGCATGGATAGAAGGGGAAGAATTGGGAGGCTCCCGCCCAGGTGCAAAGTGATAAAGGCCTGAGGTGGGAAAATGGCAGAGGGACCAGGGAGGAAGCCCTGGGGGTTTTGAAGGCCCGAATATACGCAAACTTGGGGGAGGGTCACGGGGAAGGGAGAAGCAGGGGCAAGGGACACTTTTAGCTCGGGGGGGGGGCCAGGCCAGATGCAGCACAGCTGCAGTTGGGAGCGGCGGCTCAGAGGAAGACTCTTACTATGTGAAGGTCAAGAGCAGGTGGATGGGGTTGGACCGCCTGGGTATGCCACCCTGTATATTGCCTGCTTGCTGTCATGTCTGAGCGTCCTCATCTGTAGAACGGGGACCTTGTAGACTGTTGAGTCAACACAACGCTCTCCCATGTGTTTCAGGACCGGCGGATGCAGCTTGGTGCCACGGAGGTGACACAAGAGGTCACCAGCTCTTCTAAACATGTACTCCATCGAATGGGGCAAGAGCTCCCTGCTCACATCACAGCATAGCTCCAACTCGGGCCGGAGAGAGGACACATTTTTCCCCATCTGTTGATGTCAGCGCCAGTCTCTCTGCACAAGGGGCCTGGAGTGCAGGGTGGGAGCCAGGTGTGTTGCTGCAAGCAGCCCTCCAGCCAGTCAGGACAGGCAACACTGGCCAGCGAAGAAGCCACCACAGCCAGGGTGCCGGGCCGGCGCGCCTCTCATCAGCCCCACGTCCTGGCTTCCGAGCGCCAGTGGTTCTGGGTGCGCCAGAGATGGGCGAGCGGACAGAAGGGAGGACGTCGTGCCCAGCCAGGAGTGGGGGGCGGGGGGGGGCTTCTGTCCTGATTCAGCGAAGGTGTGGGGCAAGTCACAGCTCTTCCCAGGGCGCAGACCCCTTCCAGAAGGACAAGGAGGCTGAGTGATGAGATAGTGAAATTTCCTTCAAGTTCTAAGTCTCTAAGATTCGAAGTCTGTTTCTGGCATTTCCACTCCACCACTGGCTTTTACAAGGTCTCCTGCGATTCTTACTAAATATGGCACCTGACACACACCTGCCCGTCCCTTTCTTTCTCGGACAAAGGACTTCGAGTTCACGAGGGAAACGCCTCCGCAGGTCGCTGCAGCGAGGAAGCTGGTGCCTAGCCTATCAGACTGTTTGGAGCGTCCCGTTGTCACAGGAGCGGGGGGTACGAGGTCGCTGGGCTGCTTGGGTGAGAGGCGTGTGTATTTTTAGGAGCTTTTAGAAGGAGAGGCCTTGCTCTTGGCCCCGGCCAGGGGCTGTTTTGCCTTCTCAGTCCTGCCAGGAGCTGGGTTGGGGGGCTGGGGGAGCTGTCTCCTCTCACGGACTCTGGGACCTCCAGGTCCCTGCCCTTCCCAGAGGCCACACCAGCCCCTGCTCTGCCCAGCCTCCCCTCCTTGCTGCTGACGGCCTGAGTCTCGAAGTCTCGGGCCGTTGCTCCCCATCACTGCATGAACAGATCGGCACCTCCGCTGTTTCCCAGGACGGTAGATTCTGGGGCCCAGATCCCAGGAAAGGCTAAGCCAGCCAGCCAATCGCTGGCCTGGCTGCGCAGCATCCCCACGCCTGCGGGTCTCTGGGGTCTCAGTGTTGCCGGGAGGCTCGCCTTCGAGGCTATTGCCTTCTGGATCGGGGCTCGCCCGCGTCCAGAGAATGTGCTCAGGTGACGGCAGCCCCCTGTAGCTGACCTCGGAGCGCGTGCGCGTCATCGCTCTGGCGGGTCTGGCAGGAGGTCCCCGGCCTGTGTGCAGGCCCCTGCGTTCCACAGCAGCCAGGCAGGAGGCTGAGCGCCTTCTCCTGGGTGTCTCACATCCACGCCCCA
Source organism: Mormoops blainvillei (assembly GCA_004026545.1). Lineage (NCBI taxonomy): Eukaryota > Metazoa > Chordata > Mammalia > Chiroptera > Mormoopidae > Mormoops > Mormoops blainvillei. The sequence goes on from PVJD01004912.1 coordinate 124,115, forward strand.
TTTGGGGGCGCGTCACAGTTTGTCCCTGCTTTAGGGCTCGCCTCGGGCCCCCGTGCTCCAGTGGGAACCACGGAGCGTTTTATCCCTGGCACTCAGGCAGGGGCGGGGTGTTCCCCTGAGTCTGGGGACAAGGAAGCTGTCTCCCTGGGACCCGCAGACCCATCAGAGGGTTTACCAGGCCAACACCAGAGGTTCGATGGGACAAGCGGGGCCCAGGTCTGCCCCTCTTGTTCACCAGGAGGGGAGAGGTGGCGGAGACATAGGATCTGCTGGGCCCGGCGAGTGTGTGAGGCCCCTCGCCCTCTCTGTTGGCCCCGGCCAGCCGCGGGCCCTGGCTCCGAGCGCCCAGACAGGCGGGCACCCTCATACCTGGAGTTTTCAGCCTCTCCTCTGGGGTCTTCAAACTCTTGTTGCCCTCTCTGGCCTCAGGCCTCCCTACGTGCTGTTTTCTTTATCTGGAATGCTCTGCTCGCCTGTCCTGGCCCTGGACACGGCCGTCAAGTCCTTCCTCTTGAAAGGCCCTCTCCCAGGGTCACGTCCTCTCCACCTTCCTCCTGGCTCGCGTCTGCTTCTCCTCCGCCTCCTCGCCGGCCCCTTTTCTGCTGATGTCCAAACAGCACTGGGGAGCCACGGCTGCCCTGCATCACCCCCTCTTGCATCTGCCTCCTCCCACAGAGCGATCGCATTTAGACCCCGACTTTCAACGCCCCCTCCGAGCTCAGGACTCCCAAGTGTTATTCCCACCCCGATCTCTTCTTGGCCTGCAGGCTTTCAAACCCCACTGCGCATCTGGTGATTCTAATAGGGCTACCAACCCAAGGGACCGAAGCCAAACTCTGGGTTCCCCTACCTCCCAAACTCACTCCTTCGAACTCCTCCACCTCAGGAAATGGTCCGCTGAACCGCAGCTGTCCAGTGCCTAGGCATGGCCTGTCCCCCTGTTCTCATCTTCCATGTTCCAGTCACTGGCAGGACCCTTGACTGTACCTCCAAATGTCCCCACACTGTCCCTGGGACTCATCGTTACCACCGCCCCGGGAGCCACCAGCATCTTTTGCCTGCACGATGTAGTAGTGTCTGAGTGGTCTCCCAGCCAGAGGAGGCGCAAGTTATTCTCCACACAGCAGCCGGGGTCTTGACGACAGGTACCTGAGTATGTCAGCTCACCTGCTCAGAGCCCCGCCGTGGCCTCACTGTCCTCAGGATGAAACCCCAGCCCCTGGCCTTGGCCGACAGGCCCACGCGGCCCCTCCTGCCTCTCTGAGCCTTCTCCTGCTCCGCTTGGCAGCCGCGGCCTCCACGGCGCCCCCAGCACACCAGGCCCCTTCTCTCCCTGGGGACTTTGTTCTTGTTACTCCCTCTGCCTGGAATGTTCTCCCCATGATCTTAGCCTGTCACACCATCTTCCTGTAGAGGCCTCCTCCGAACCCCCAACCTAAGGTAGTGCCTGGTACCCTCTATTAGGCCACCCATTTTTTACAGCCCCGGTATCTTCCTTTGTGGTTTGTTTGTTGCCATGACAATAAAGGCCCTGGAGCTGAGTGTGGTGCTTGACGACAACAACAGAAGGACCAATGGTCGGTGGAAGGGGCCTGGTCAGGAGTGTGAAATGACTTGGGGCTGCATGAAGGTGGTGGCAGAGGGGATGGAGAGAGATGAGAGAATTAGGGAGAGAACCCCACCCCGGGGACAGTGATGGGGTGGGGTGAGGGAGCGAGCGGGAAGTCTCAGGGATGATGCCAGTCTTCTGGGTGCGGCTGTCCCCGGAGGTGGGGAATGTTGTAGGAGACGTGGGTTGGGGCGGGGCAAAGAGCAGGCGTGGTCCCGTCTGGGGCACGTGGACTTGCCCAGGAGGGGTCTGAGCAGAGATGGCCTAGGGCGGTCAGACGGTGGCTCTGGATTG